>MU858153.1:0-126148 GCA_033297075.1 Rhypophila decipiens
CCACCTATAACCCTAACCCTCTTTGTATTAGTGCCTGTTTATGAAAGGACTAGTGCCTGACTATGATAGTATTAGTGCCTGTTTATTAACTCTCTATATGTAAGGTAGACGTGCAAACATTGAGTAAGTCGAAAGAGTAAAAGGGACGCCTCTCGTCAGTGCACCCGGTGCGGTCAGTGTCAACAACCCAGGCCAGACCCGGTGGTCCCGGTCAGCACCTGCTAGAGCCACACTCATGGGAACAACATCAAGATGATGGCCTGGCTTGTCGTCAACTGGACCTTTCATGCCAAGCAATACAAAGCAACAATCAACCACAAAGGATATGAGAATCTGTGCTGGAAAACGCAAAACCGCAAAACCGCCAAACTGAAATAAACCAAAACACGATATCGGCTAGAGAATGAACATGACTCCCAGTTGTCAAGAGGTTAGCCAAGACGGCGGCGACAAAAGCAGCCACGGGGCAAAAAAATATTCAACATGAATTCGTCGAGAGTTGAAAAGTCCACCAAGTTCATGACTAACGCATCCTGAGAACCCTTCGCTTGTGTCAGTACTAGCAATGAGTTGCAATGAGTTCTGTGTCGGAATGGAGGTGGAAGCTGCGCCGATGAACCTAATTGGGGGTGCGGACGACAAAATAACCAGGTTAGCACTATTTGCCAATCAGTTGACATGGATTTAGTACTATACGAAGCAGCTGCTATCAAGACATATTTCACCTTCTTTTTGCTCAAAGTTACTTGCACGATGGGTAATTATCTCCATTCACACTTGGCGCCTTCCTGCACGCCTTCCCTATTTGAGCCTCTCGTCTTACAAGGTCGCTTAGGACCCACATACACAGGGCCCAGGGAGATCAGCCAGGCAAGCTGTCGCCTGGGATTTTGCATGAAACTTTATGCGATTGGGCATTTCTACCTTTAGTTCAGGCAAATCAACGATGGATGATCGTCATGGTTCTAGCGATGGCCTTTAGACCCGGGCTGAGTTTGACAAACACTGATCTACCATCTCAACCTTGGACTGGACGGATCCTACCAGCGTTGAGATCAGGCCAATGCTGTCAGCCAAGGTGGTCCTCTCGCGCTAGCCTGATCCTGCATACCGACTGGCGTTTACTTTCCAAAGGATGACATTCGAAATGCCATTGAAAGCGTACTATTTCTCTTTGACGACTTGGGGGCTTAGACGTTCCAAGAAGCGACGCCAACCTCGATCGGTGGCGGCTAATTGTCTAACCCATAGTTTGCGAGAGTATCATCGTGGCTGCGCAATTAAAGCGACAAAATCCACAACGTAAAGCCATTTAACCCCAGTGCACCAGTCTGGGAGGAGGTTCCAAATCTAAGGTTTAACCCGAATTTCAACATACAAAGTGTTCAACGAGGGTAGGGCAAGCCCTGGCAAGCCCTCAAAACGTTAACTTCGTGTGGTGTCTTTTTTTCAGGCACAAAATGCCTGCCAGTCTCCGATCTTCAGTTGATTTGTGATTTGTGCCTTTGATAGTCCACCGTGACCGGCCATTCTCAACGGTTAGAATAATCCACTGTCAAGACAGCAATATAGCTGTAAGTCCTCAGAACAATTTTCCAAACGCACGTCAGGAGAAAACGTAAACCTTCTTTTTCAGATTTACTTGTATCAAAGAACAGGCGGCTAATACATGGAGAGGAGGTATGGCTGGTGTAACACATAGGTCAGAGGGCCAGTACACACGTCTAGTTCTTTGCAAAGGTCCCTTGTGCCTGAGCTACGTATACCGTTACTCTACGGGTTAGCGAGTAGACAATCGGATATGGCGTTACACTAATACACTCCAACAGGCATCTGTTTGGATCCCCTATCGCCAAGGCTACTGTGCCCCTGCATACTCCGTAGTCCTTAGCACTGGTACGCCTAAGTGGCTGATATGCCGACTGTGCCCCCATCAAAATCCGAGTATCACCCATTTGCCGTTTGCTGATTGGTCAGTTTTCCGTGTACGGGCGTTCACCACTTCGCACAAGCTGAGGCTATTGCTAGTCGGACAATATGCATTGACGAATTCCTAGCTAGGCCGGCGATCGTGACGTCGATCTGAATCCCAGCAGCCAGGTAACAGCTTTCTGGTAAAGGGGCGCCTGAAAGACGGTCCGAGGCTTGAAGATACTCAGCCACGTCAGCCCACTTGCTATGGTCACCCATAGCCGACCCAGGGATAACCTCACTATGCCGAAGAGCTCCTCCCGCAAGCCCCAGGCAGCTGAAAGTAAATGAAAGATGAGCAGAAGGTATAAAGATGGCGAATTCCTCGCAAGATATTTCAAACTCAGATACAGACAAAAGTCACACAAGCAGCCAAACAAACAGCATTGCAACAATCATTATTCCTGTCAACCCTTCTCTATACTGTCACCCCAAACACCCAAACTCACAATGTTTTCCCGCCAAAACATCCTCCTAGCCCTCAGCGCCAGCGCACTCCCCCTCTCCTGGGGCCTGCCCTCACACCTCAAGCGCGAAAACCCTCCCCCGGGCCCCATATTCCTCAACGCCCCAGCTCTAGACAAGCGCTTCGCCCCAGCCCTAGACTTTGACACAGACAGCTGCTACAACACCCCCGCGATCGGCCCCAACGGCGATCTCGCCACAGGCCTCGACATCTTTGGCATAAGCCCGACAGCCGGCTGCCGCGAGGAGGTGATGCTCGAGCGGTGCAACGTCTACTCGCGGCAGCGGTGCAACAACGGCTACTGTGCCATCATGTACGCCTACTACTTCCAAAAGGACTGGGCCTCACCCGGCTTCGGCCACCGCCACGACTGGGAGCACGTCGTCGTCTGGGTGCGCATGTCTGACCAGTTCGTCTCGCACGTGGCGGTATCCCAGCACAAAGGGTACCAGATCAAAGCCAACCACGAGATCTCGTGGACCGCGCCGGTGGATGGCCATCCCGCGGTGGTGTACCACAAGGATGGCGGCTCGACGCATGCTTTCCGCTTTGCGAACGGTGCGGATTTTGGAAACGGCGGGCCGGAGAATCACTGGCGGCAGTGGATCATGGGCCCGCTGATTGGGTATTTTGGCTGGGAGAGTGCCGAGCAGCGCGATCGCATGTTTACCAACGACTGGGGCTCTGCCTCGCTGGCGATCAAGAACGAAAGGTTTGCAGAGAACTTGGGGAAGGCGCTGCCGGCGAATGCGTTTGCGTTTGATGTCAACCATGATGACGATATTACCAACAGGATTTGATGGGGAGAAAATAGAATGGCTGAATTGTGCCTGCGAAATTTGTGAGGGTCTGGTTTTGGCGTTCGAGGCGTGTTGGTGGTAATTAGCACAGGGTGTGTTTTATAGACAATAAACCTGTTCACTCCCTCTTCTGATTAAGTACTCACGTTCCTAGCTACGTTCTTTGCATCTGTTTTGTTGTTCAAAGCAGGATACATCCATCATCAAGCAGTGCCATGATTGGTTACACTTGGTTTGTATACCGGTCAGGAAGGCGCCTGCCGTCGGTAATAGGAAGATCCTCTCATCCCGTATTTCTATTTCCACCAGCAAGACTCGACCTTAGCATACGAAAAGAAGCAGTTTATGAGCTATCTTCTCTCCGCTGTACGTTGACCCGCGGTTTTAATATCTCTAAATGCATCCGGATGTACCTCAATATAAATCAAATCAGAAAGCCCCGTACCATATGTGTCAAGATATTAAAACCCAACTTGCCGCCCCGCAATGCCAGCCATTTTCTAGATAAGATAAATGATCTAAAAATTCTCAAAACAAACAAACGCCGTCCCCCGTCTCTTTTCCATGCTCTACACCAGCCTCGTCCCACTCAACCGACCCAGCGCCTAGCACTGCGGAACATCCTCAACCAGGGCCCAAACTCGCCCCATTCTTCAAGCTCTTTGGAGGGCAGGTAGCTAGCAACATCTGCCATAATCGTCCGCTCGGGGTGAGGCATCATGGCCAACACTCTACCATCCTTGCTTGACACGCCGGCAATACCCGCAGGGCTTCCGTTGGGGTTGAATGGATACTCCTCAGCGACCTTCAGCCTGTTGTCCACATACCTCAAGGAGACACCGCCAGCGTTCGTCAGGGCCTCGAATTTTGCCTCGGAGTCAAACTCAGCACGGCCCTCGCCGTGAGAGACAACGATGGGCAGGCTGGACCCATTCATGCCGTTGAAGAACACCGATGGCCTGCGAGGATCGTCCTCAATCTTGACCATGCTGACACGGCCCTCGAACTGAGCCGAGGCGTTCTGGACAAAAGTGGGAAAGTCCTCGGCGCCAGGAATCAACTCCTTCAACCGGGAGAGCATCTGGCAACCGTTGCAGACACCCAAGCTGAAGGTATCCTGGCGCTGGAAGAACTCGGAGAGTTCCTTGCGGGCCTTCTCGTGGAGCAGAATAGACTTGGCCCAGCCCTGGCCGGCTCCCAGGACGTCACCGTACGAGAAGCCACCGCAAGCAGCCAAACCGACAAAGTCGGCAAGCGAGCGGCCGGCAATGATATCCGTCATGTGGATGTCAATGGCATCGAAGCCTGCTGCCTTGAAGGCAAAGGCCATTTCGGCATATCCATTGACGCCCTGCTCTCTGAGAATGGCAACCTTGGGGGCCTTGCCGAAGAAACCTGTGATGGAGGCAGTAAGGGGGACGATGTTTTCGGCCGGGGAGAAGGTCAGGTTGTAGGAAAGACCAGGGTCCTGGGAGTCGAGGATGGCGGCGTACTCGGATTCGGCGCAGGACGGGGTGTCTCTCAGCTTCTGCATCTCGTAGGATGTCTTTGTCCACCACTGCTGCATCTCGGCCCTGTCGAGGCTGATGATGGGCGCACCTTCGCCATATCGAATGGTGAGCGACTGGTTCGAAGTCGGCTTGACGACACCAAACTTCCTGATCAGGCCGGCAGGAGGGCCGCAAGTGGCGAAACATCTCTTGAAGTTGGTCTCGTCTGAGGCCCGGACTTGGAAGACGGCACCGAGCTCCTCGTTGAAAAGGGCAGAAGTGATGTCCTCGATGCCTCTCGACTTGGCAATGCCATCAAGCATGATGTCAGCACCGCAACGGCCAGCGAACATCATTTCCGCGACGGTGGTGATGAGACCGCCATCGGAGCGGTCGTGGTAGGCCAGCACGATGCCGCTCTCATGCAGCTGAGCCACTGCATCGAAATAGTCCTTCAGGAGGTCGACGTCCCGGACATCTGGTGCCTCGGAGCCGATGGCGCCTAGTGACTGCGCGAGTGCAGATCCACCCAGCGCCTTTTGGCCCTGTGCCAGGTCCACAAAGAGAAGCACTGTTTCTCCGACATCTTCGACCCGACGCAGCTGGGGTGTCCATGTGCGTCTGATATCCTCCACCAGCGTGAAGGCTGAGATGACCACAGAAACGGGAGCAGTGACACTCTTCTTGATGTCACCATCCTTCCACGAAGCCTTCATGGAGGTGGAGTCCTTGCCGACGGGGATGCTGATGCCAAGCTGGGGGCACAGCTCCATGCCGATGGCCTCGACGGCCTCGTACAAAGCTGCTCCCTCCCCTGGGTGGTTGACGGCGGCCATCCAGTTGGCCGAGAGCTTGACGCGGCGCAGATCGCCGCGGTGATCGCCGCCCATGATATCAGCTGCTCCGAGGTTCAACAGACTCTCGGCGACAGCCATTCTAGCTGATGCACCAGGGGAGATCAAGGCAAGGGTAGGCTTCTCGCCCATGGCCATAGCCTCACCCGTCTTCATTCCGTTGATGCTGAAAGACGACGCCGTCACAGCAACGTCAGCGACGGGTGTCTGCCAAGGTCCAACCATCTGATCCCGCACGGTAAGACCACCAACTGATCGGTCGCCGATGGTGATCAGGAAAGACTTGGATCCGACTGATGGCATCCAAAAGACCCTCTGGACAGCCGCCTTGAGCAGCTCAGCATCGCTGTGGGACTCGCCAACAGCCTCCTTCAAACTCTGGACGGGTTTGAATTCCGGCCATGCAGGCGTCTTGGAGTCGACAATGCGCTCAAGCTTTCGGCCCTTGGGGAAGAGAACATCCATAGGGACGTCAATAGGGTGGGGGTACTCGGTTGATTCTCTGTCACTGAGAATGAGTTTTGAGACTCCGTCAGATTCTCTGGAGATGACCGTTCCGACGTCCGAAAATCCACACCGTTCCCTCCCTATCAGGTTGGTCAGTAAATCTATATCAAAACTCAAAATCAAACATGTCCGTTAGACTCACGGCAAATGCTAGCGAAGCGCTCCATTCCCTCGCTGTTGACCAGGACCACGTATCTCTCCTGTGCTTCGTTGCACCAGATCTGAAGAGGGCTCATGCTCTTGTCCACACTCTCCACCTGGCGAAGCTCAAATCTGCCGCCATATCCAGCATCCTTGACAAGCTCGGGCAGGGCGTTTGAAAGACCACCGGCGCCAACATCGTGAATCATGGCAATCGGGTTCTGCGCGCCGAGGGCGACACAGGTGTTGATCACCATCTGGGCTCTCCGTTCCTGCTCTGGGTTACCACGCTGGACACTGTCGAAATCCAGGTCCGCGTTTCCTTCTCCTGAGGCATTGCTCGAGGCTGCACCGCCACCCAGACCGATAAGCATGGCAGGGCCGCCAAGAACAATGACATGGGCCCCTTCGTGGACATCTCCCTGGCGCTTGAGCGCATGTTTCTCTCTCACAGTGCCGACTCCTCCCGCGATCATGATGGGCTTGTGGTAACCGCGGAACTCTCCCTCGGTCTTGGAGTCATCGGCGGTGAGAAGAGTTCGGAAAGTTCCCGTCAGGCAAGGACGGCCGAACTCGTTATTGAACCGCGCACTGCCGATAGGTGCCTCGAGCATAATGTCCAGACTGCTGGCGTAATGTGCCGGGCGACCGGCATCAATCTCCCAGGGAGCTTGATGGTTCGGAATAAGGAGGTCAGAGACCCAGAAACCGCAAAGACCAGCTTTGGGCATCGAACCTCTTCCAACGGCTCCCTCGTCACGGATCTCTCCGCCAGACCCAGTAGCGGCTCCGGGGAACGGGGCAATGGCCGTGGGATGGTTGTGAGTCTCAACTTTGGCGAGGACATGCACCAGCTCCTTGTTCAGTTTCCAAGACCCAGTAGAGTAGTCAGGGGCCCAGAAGTTGACATTCTCACCCTGGATGACAGCGGCATTGTCGCTGTAAGCCGAGACGGTAAAGTCGGGCGTGACTTTGTGAGTGTTTCGGATCATGTCGAACAGGCTCTTGGGCTTGGAGACGCCATCAATTGTCCAGTTGGCATTGAACTGCTTGTGCCGGCAGTGCTCCGAGTTGACCTGGGCGAACATGAAGAGCTCGATATCATGCGGGGGGCGGCCAAGCTTGGTGAACTTTTCCACCAGATAGTCAACCTCGGACGGGTCCAGAGCCAGTCCGCGTTTCTTGTTGTACTCATTGAGAACTTGGGCGGGATCCTGCCCCTGGGCAAAGATGTCCACAACCTCCAAGTTTTGTGGCTGTCCTTCAGCAAACATGTCCTCAAGACTAGGGGCTTCTGTGGTGAGGTGCTCCGTCATGCGATCATGAAGAGCATCCCTGAAAGGCACATTTTTGTCATTGTACGGTTGCTCAAACTCGATGGTGACAACCCGTCCGCGCTCAATGCGGGTGATCTTGTCGTCGAGATCGCAGACATGAGCGATGCTGGTGGCCTTGGAGCTCCATGGCGAGAGGTATCGCGGCGTCACAAACCAGGTCCGGCCATGGCCAGTGTGAGCCGCCTTGGACCCAGAGGCATCCGAATCGGCGGGAATAGGAAGCAGCTGGGCAAGGGTGGCTTTTGCGACAGTTGCATCACCCTTGATGTGGGCATAATAGGCCCAAGTTCCCGAGACAGAGGTGGCCTTGATGGGGCCGACACCGTTGACCAGGTCCTTGATCTTCTGCGCCTCAGAAGCCGTGAAGCACGCCTCTCCGGGGAGCGTAACGAACTCCATAGTTGACGAGATATTGTTTTCCTGCAAGATTCTGATCACGGGGATCAAATCAGAAAAGAAGAGCTGGCGCTCATCAGTTTCAGTTCCCCGGAGAGGAATTGACTCGTGGAGGCGGGGTGGTGGCATATGTAGGAAATTTTACCGTGGCCGATGGTGGGGTTTGCAGCCGGCTCCACTTTTCACGGTTACAGGCGGCCACTACGCTGCAACGCTGCAGCACAGCACACACATCTGCCCTCCGGTTTCCGGTACATACTCGCAACGGCCGTGATGGAAATTTTCACCTGTACAGTACGTGTGGTTCTCATATCGTTGAAAATGATAAAAATTAAATTGTTGATAGTTACCTTTCTTTGGATTCCAGCTCCGGCTAAAACCATACTCATGTCCCAAAAATATTTATGTGTACTTTGCACAGTTTAGACACCGGATTGAACCTATGACCTTTCATGGTTTCACCTGGCATGTTTCTTCCTCTATTAGTGTTTATTAGGGTTGAGCTCATGTTGATGTAGCCAGGGTAGATAGGAAATGACCCGCTCCAACATTATGGCACTTAACTACGTGGACTGAAAGTATCTTGAGTTTTTAGCTCTATGGATGACCATCTATAGTTTAGGGTTCTTCTTATCTGAGTAGATGTTTATTATAGTATAAATCTAGGGAAGTTACTGTTGATTTCCTGAGCTATGAGAACAGTATATAAAAGTTTCAAATGGGAAAAAGAGCAAAGTATCTAAGACTATTATTTCCCAACTGTCTTCAAGTTATTCAATCTCTAAGAAATAACGACCCCGCTTGGCTTTAGATATAACCATCTCCGGCGGAAGACGGGCGTTACAGCTATATGTAATAGGAACCCACATGCCATCCGTCCTCTCGCAGGCTAGCTTGTCTTCGCCATGTACAGCGGTGATCCCGAGCTCCAGACTCACGAGCTCCTTCAGAGACACCCTATATTCGTCGTCTTCGTCGTACTGGCAGATCGTAACCAGTATCTCATGCAATGGAGTTGGGATAGGGAACTATTTGAGCCCCTCTCCATCCCTATGGTCCAGTGGCAATGCTAAAAGAAGACCCAACTTCTGGAAGGCAAGTTCAAGCTCGTAGTCATTCTCCTCCGGATTCTCCCAGAGGTTCTTCAGGATCATAGCAGCGGGGGGATTTACGCACCCCTCGCCGCCGTTAGGGTCGGCACCCCTTTCGAGGAGAAACGATAGCACCTTGGTGGTTGCCGGCTGAATGGCTAGATGTACATAGCTGGACTCTGCCCCTAGCGGAATATCGGGCAGATGAGTGAATTTGAGCATCTCTTGAATCATGTAGGTTTCGTGATAACATCTAATAGCTTTCTCGAAGGCTGTTTCAAAGCTCTTTTCTTCTCTGCGCCCCTTAACCTGCGATTTGCTCGGTCTAGCATGCGGGTTGGCGCCGTCCTTGAGCAAGATGCGCACCAGTTGCATAGATTCTGCCCCCACCGCGATCGACAGGGGGGTACAAAAATCATCGTCAAAGTCATTCCCGTCTGCGCCTCGATCAAGTAGCTCCGCTACTACAGGCACATTTTGTTCGAGGACAGCGATATGTTGTAAAGTAGACCCGAATTTGAATATTGGACCTATAGTCGAGAGTCCAACAGAATGAACCAGTTCATGGCAAATCATGGTAGCTCCCAATCTCAAAGACTTGACCAAAAGGCTTTCCAGAGAGTAAGAGACGGCCGAAGGATTGGCGAGATATTCTGGTTTACTCACTTCTGCCTGGTATGGCACCAGTTGTACATACCCCTCGTCTCGCAAAACCCGGAAAAGTTCATAGTGGTCCATCCCGAAAATGTATTTCAGATATCGCTGGAGGTTTCTTCTAGAGATGCCATAGGTTCTTTTGGCGAAGTCCAGGAACAGCTTCATTATTTGCGGATACTCAGTGCCCCTTCGCCAGCCTGAGGTTTCTGATATGACCACCTTCTCAAACTCATCCTGGGATATGGTGTCCTTTGTAGAGACCTCCAAGACTTGCTTGCATAGGGGCAGGGGTAGGGAGTTAAAGACTGTCGCAAGGGAGTCGGAATCCATACGAGCCCCTTTTCGAAGAAGAGAAAAGACGGTCTTCTCGGTCTCACACCACCGTTTTCTGTTGACCCACAAACTGTGCATTCCATAGTAAAGCGGTGTTTTCCATCGCCTTCTTGGATATGAACGCTCGCACCGCACTTTATAAGCGCAGAAGCTGCCGTCCAGTTGTCTGAATAACACGCCACAGCCAAGGCTGTCACTCCAGTGATTCCACCAACATCATCACCAAAGCGAGCGTTAACATCCGCACCTGCATCAACCAAAGCCCGGATCAGCACTTCAGTGTTGCTTTTGTGGCGTAAATGGCGCTTTTTATACCACCTCCCGTTCTGGTTTTCGTCTGGCCATCTGTAGACTCTAGTGGGGCGGTTTAGAGGATATCGAGCGCACAGAAAGAGCGGACGGACAGCTGCCGCATCCGACTCATGAGGGCGCGGATCGGCGCTTGCACCAAGATTCAACAGCCTGATGGCGGCGAGAAAGTTTCCTTCGAGGACCGCTGTCGCCAGCGGAGTCTCACCAACATCATTGATTGAGTCAATATCAGCGCCAAGGCTAAGCAGCCTGACGGCGGTTTCTCGGAACGCAGGTGAGCGAGGCTCCCCCCTAAGTCCTCGGGCTGCATGATGAAGGGCCGTGTACCCCCGAGGATCCCGCATATTGATGTCGATGTCGAAATTCGAGTATAGGTGGTCAATAACAGACAACATGCCGCGAGCGGAAGCAAGGTGGAGGGCGTATCGATGGCTCTTGCTGTCCATGACATTTTGGTGGCTTCCTGGAGCCAGCAAGTCCAGGTTGGCACCGGCAGCACGTGCGCGTATAAGAGTGCCGAGGAGACCGTGATCAGCCGCCCAAAAGATGCTGGATGAGTGGTTGAATATGATGTCATAGGCGTAGAGCATCGGGTTAACCACGGAATATAGCCAGCGATTGGTTCTTGTAAGAGCAAGAAGATCCGTTTTGTTGTCAAGAAAACTGGCGATGTCCCGCATAATCTCTACGGGGATCCGTACAGTGTTTGCATTGGAGGACCTGGCTCATGGTTCCGCACGTCCAAAAGGCTTTCCGGGAGCGAGAGGCAGGTTACCCAGAACTCGAGAAGAACGCCTTCAGATACAGGATCGGAGATAACAGAGGACGCCATCGTGGTTCGGATTCTTATCTGTACAGTCCCCGAGTGAGTGACGGTGCTGGGATGTGTACCTCGTTTGAGTGGAGGAGCGAGGCCTGACTTGCCTCGACTGTAGGAGGCGACGCTCAGTGTGGTTGTGGGAGGAAATTTGAAGGAAGACCTGCGTGAGTGGTGGAAGAAGAGCGGGTTTTATGAATATTTTCGAAGAGTATGTGATTAGTTTTGGATTTTACTGCACTTATATATCTGCTCCCCTCGATAAATTTCAGGATTTGAAAAGTCAAAACGAGTCATTATGGCTGCGGGTTGAGGCGACAAGATCCACGGTAAAGTCAAATGCCCAAGCAGCACCGTGCTGGTAAAGTTCTCAATATAAAGTTTAATTCAAACATTCTCAACACGAAGAGATCTAGGGCAAGCCCCAGTGAACACCGAAAGTATGACTCCGATTTTTTTCAGGTACAAAATGCCTTCCAGTCTCCGACCAAATTCAGATTGCTTTCCCTTTACACCTACAAGATACACAATCAAGCTCCGACGAAATACCACCTGGGGCCAGAGGAATGCATGAGTTCTGAAGCTGGTGGTGAATGGTAAGACTTGCCTACAGGCCATCCGGAACAAAGCAGGAAAACCAACCCAGTGGATCAACTTGAAGCGAATTTGGACCTGGTTGTCGAGCTGTTGGAGCAATTTTCACCGACTGGGCCCAGGGCGGAGCCGAAATTCATACTGTAGTTCGACAGCGAAGTGCTCCCACAACCACTCCCTCGTCCGCACACAATATCAGAAGCAGCATCCTTGATCAGCAAGTTTCCTCTTAGCTCGTCGTTAGATCCATCGTGACATTGTCTTGGAAACCGGCATTTGAATTTTCCTCTCTTATTCGAACTGGAAAGTCTCGTCGACCAGCCGAAGACCAAGCTAGACAGGATGTACCGCGACAGAATAGAAAATGAGGTACGGAAAATATGATAGTCTTGGCAGGTCAAGACTCTGACGAGAACCTGAAGACGGGACGTCGTCGTCCGAACAAGGCTGAAATCACCAGATAGCGGCGGACAAGGCGAAGAGCTGATAACTCTGCTGCTGTGAGTGGGTGAGACTAGATACTAATGCGAGGACAAGATGTTGTAAAAAATACTATTGCCGAATTTAACTCTAGGTATACTTTATCGGTAAGAAAGGTGAAGTCTCAGTGAAGGCACGTTAGTTATTAGCCGTTTAAGATTTCTAAACCCCAAACTTTATTAGAGCAATAGATATTTAAAGAGTAGAGGAAAGAGACCCGGGTAATTTTTTTCTAAGTGCATCGATGTTCACCCCATCGACATTCACCGGATCAACATTCACCACATACAAACTGATCCCAATCCAAGAGCCAAAAGTCAAGGTACGAAGCTTTTTTAATTAAATAAACTGCCTTCTTTCATTCCATGCTTCTTTATCAATCAATCCACAATCTGGCTAGCTGGTGGTAGATCTGGTACGGATACAGCTGCTTTTACACTATATACCGCATGCTCTCGATGCAATGGGATCTGTCCAATCCAAATTAGGCAATTTTAGTACATGTAATACCACTCAATTTCTATGAGCTTGGAAGTATCTTCAGAAGCGGGTCTTAATACGCTGTTTCTATTGGCTCAAAGACTGCCAAGACCTTCCTAAATGGGTCTAGCCCAGATTCCATTGCATCGAGAGCATGCGGTAGATCTGGTTGACAGCTTGGCTTGGTTGGTACTACGTATTGGGTGAAGCTAGTCCTTGCTGAGCCTAGTGTCATGGGGGGACGAATGAGAGAAGGCGGTACGGAGTCCCGTGGAGTACCGTAGTACTTTGCTGACACTAGCGGTTTTGTAGCACGATGCCGGCCGCGTCCCAGACCCCTGTCGCTAAAGCCGCTAGCGACTCAACTTTTTTGCACCACCGCGACCTCATCTCTCGCGCCGAAGCTGGCAGCAGCAGCAAACTTCGTGTCATCATCCCGTTCGACCCCCGAAGACACAGATATCCGCGATACGATTCAAGTTTGCTCCGACAGAAATACAATTCACGCTTGTCCCTACGGACCAACCTCGTCACAAGAAACCAAATCGCACTCGTCATCGACAGCTTCACCGCCTCGAGGTAACTGGCCCATCGAGCATAACGGTATATATTGGCGATATTTTCGGCGTCGGGTTGGTGAAAAAGGCGTACCGGCTCCGAAACCCAAATCCGAGCCCAAAATCGAGCCCATCGACCTGCCTAAAGACGATCCCATCCCTAAATCCGACCGATATCGTCCCCCTCAGACTGGTGACAAAGGCGTAGCGGTTCGGAAAACAAAAAGTGGACGAGTCAAAAAGCAAAAGTCGGCCCAATCGAAATCATCACAACTATCAAATATCAGCGCCAAAGACGCCAGGAACTTTTTGTTCATCTAATCCCGGCGTTCTCTAATTCTTGAGCAAACCACCCACAACATCCGAACAACATCACCACCCGCCAAAATGGCATCACTATCTCTTAACCTCCGAGGCCTAGCCTCCCGCCTCATCCCATCCGGACCTCTCCTCCAGCCCATCACCTCGAAATGCATCGCCGCCTTCTCAACAACTCCCACCCACCCGGCGCCAGTCGACCCAAAAGCAGCAGCAGCCAAGGCAAAACTGAAAGCATCCAAAGCAGCCGCCAAGGCCAAGAAATCCAAAAGAAAGGGCGCCGAGGAAAAGGACCCCAAAATCATCCAAATGATGCGTCACTTTGCCGCTCATAACCCGAAAAACATCCCCCCGCCACTGAGAATGGCCCGCAACAGATACCTGCGACACTGGACGATCCACAGGGGATGGCTCATGTTCCGCCGCAAGCAGCGCGAGGAGCGCGAGCGCACGCTGATGCGCCAGTACCAGAGCATGTCGACCGCCTGCGAGGAGCTGAGACTTACGAACGGACCGGGCACGAGAGATACGGGGTATTTGTATCGTGTCGCCATGGAGAAGAAGGGCGTTTACGGACACAAGGGCATCCCCATCGAGTATGCAAGGGCTCAGACGGACACGCCTGCCAAGATTGCGTGGAATCACGAGTGGAAGAGGTAGACTCTCTTTTCGGCAGAAACACAGCAACACAGCATTGTAGGACGAATTTGGTTTTTGTATTTGTAGCTGTATGAGTTTTGTCATCTGTCCATGGCGATGAGATGGACAGCATACTTCTGCCCTCCCATGCCATAGAGGCAGACTAGATATGTAGACAGAAGAGAGAGGCTCTCATTCTGATATGTCCCTGGACTTTTCTGTAAAACCCATTTTGTTTGTGTAAATATATATTGATATTGATCGGATTGTTCGGTGTGTGTGTGCGCCCTGACGCCCATTTTTCCACAATGTCTGCTCTAATCGTACGGGGCAGGTGTCCCATCTTTTTGAGCATGATAACTTTATTCTTAGCTTTTGTGGTCGCGATGGTGCAGTCTAAATGACTTAAAGTTCATAGCCCATGAAACTCGCTCATTGCTTCTTCAACTCGGACGAACCAGAAACTGCACGTGAGGGATATTACGAATAAACTCATAAACTCATAGGTTAAATTTCCTGTTTTTCATTCTTCACTTCCACTAGGTAGGTCATCCTATTTCTGCTAGCTAGCTACATGCCTCTTTCTCACACCCAAAGCCGGATTCATTTGCCCTTGCTTCCAGTTCCCATTAACCGATTAGACAATCTTCTTTCTCCATATTGCTTTGATGAAGACCTTGATCCAGATCTCGGTCACTGTAGCAAATAACAAAATGAAATATAAGCAAAACGGTACATCAGGTAGGTCCTTGCCACACTCTCAGGTATTAGTAAAGAACGAGATAAAACAAAAACAAAACAAAAATAGTAACCATGGGCAAAATATGAGGAATAAAAAACCCAGAGATCAAGCTTCATACCCATCCATCGCGGGCTAAACAAAAGAGATTATGGGTGTCAAGATGACTTGAGAAAACGGGAAACATATAGGAAATGACAATGAACGAGACGACTGACTGACTTGGCGAAGAGGCAAAAATTGAAAGGAAATCCGAGAAAAATATTCTATGTCATGTATTAATACAAATAAAATGATTTGCTTCAACCTCGGGACTTTCCCCAAGTTGATTCGAGACGGTAGGCAAAAAGAAATGGGGTATCAGGGCACTTTTCTGCTCCCTCCCTCTCTCCCATCATTATTCATCCCGTCCATCCCGTCCATCCCGTCCATCCCGTCCATCAGCCCAATATTCCATGCGATGCCATGCTAGAAACAGAGGAAGTAGTTGCTGATGGAAAGAAAGCGAACTTGGCAGCAAGGAAAAGCAAGCCTTTCAGCTAACCGACTTGTTGCCGGCTGCCAAGACAAGATCGTCGACCAAGAGCAGTCGGCTTGGCGCGTCCCATCGTCTCGGATTTCTGGAAGAGGGGGGCCGTTATCGTGGCTCAAATGTGTGGTAATAGTACTATCGTAGCCCCCTCTTATAAAATGACGCAGCAGCCGCTCCCCTCTCCCTTCTCGAAAGTCAGCAGCGCGGCTCGTGTGGCTGCCTCAAACACATCGTCGACCCCGTCGCCAGTTAAACTGGAGCACTCGAGATATTTCCGGGCGCCAATCTCCTTGCCCACGCGCTCGCCCTGTTCCTCGGAGACAAAGTGAAGCGACTTCTTTCGCATTTCCTCGATAGCGACCGGGTCGGCTCGGAGATCCTTTTTTAGCCCGACCAGGATGATGGGCACCCCGGGTAACCTTTCTTGCGCCTCCGCGGCCCACTGTCAATTGCAAAGTCATTGTCAGCCAGCTTGATTCTTGCCATTTCGGCAACTCTTGTCGGACATCTCCGGGATAGGCTCTTTTGGGACACCATTCTTCTTGTGGGTGGGACAATGTCGCACATTACGACAATGTTTTGTTCCAGTGCTGCGACACATCTGGAAAACGGTGTAGACGGGGGAGGTGAACGAATTGGGTGTATGGGAGACGGGATAATCTGAATATTGGCTCCAAACCCACCTTGTGTTTAACATTGTCTAGAGAATCTGGTGTGTCGACCGAGAAACCTATTAAAATGACATGTGCTTTGGCATAAGCCAGCGGCCGTAATCGTTCGTAGTCTTCCTGTCCTGCTGTATCCCATAGAGCGAGCTGGACCGATTTCCCGTCTACTCTACAGTCGGTTACATAGTTCTCAAATACTGTTGGTGTCTGAGAGGGTCGAAAGTTGACTAATTAGCGACTGGCGATCGTGAAGGATAATGGATAGGGTGGATGTCGAGAGGGGTAATAGTTGCTGTCTCGCTCGAGTGGCACAGGGTCCAGAGGATGAATCGATCTACTCACATATGTCTGTTTCAGGGGCGTAGAGGGTTAGTAAGGAGGCCTGATCGAGGATCGTCTTGGAGGAGAGAACTTACAGCTGGAAAATAGCCCAGAGTAAAGACACTCAGCAAACTCGTTTTGCCGCAAGCACCGTCGCCAATGATGACGAGTTTCCTAGAGCAAGTCACTCGTGTTAGAAAGGAAGCGAATTGGCGCATAGGGCGATTTGCCAAGGCCGGCACATGTAGAAGATCGAGGTTTGATTTGGGGCGACTAGATTGCGCCCAGAGATCACACCAGCAGGAAGTAGCTGACGACAACAGCGTCATTGCGATCTTACCTGCGGATAACATTCTGGGGACTGGCCATGGTTGTGCGAATTGGGTGCAAATTTCGGGATCTGGTTGTGTTGCGAACCAACTGAAGCAATGTCAGCTCGAGGAACGCAACCCTCTCGGATCAGTTCAGTCTTGGTTGCTGGAGAGGAGGAGAGCGTCGCAATCGCTGGGTAATCGGCGGTTTATAGATCAGACGAGAGGATTGAAGTCGGAGACGGCGGAAGGACGTTCGTCCGGGTAGTCGTCGGGCTAGGGGATACTTGTAGGAATAAAGAGCTTCTTGGATCTGGGAAATATTTTGAGGGGAAGCGCAGGCAGATAGGTGACCGGGTTGTTGCTGATCTGATTGCCAATGTTGGGTGTCGATTACATAACGAAGGAGCAGGAGCAGGAGCCGGTGGACGATACGACCCGTCAAACGGCGTTACGATGAGGTTGACTGGACCGGTTGCCCAGCCCTCCAGTTGATGGTCGCTGCACTGATCCCCTTAAAAACAGCTCTACCGGTAGGACCCTGCTAGGCCGCGGGCCCCACCGTTTTGGCGACCCGTCCACTCACCAAAAAGTCGCCGGCTCATCACCAGGAAACTTGGGACCTCTCAGGTCACAATCACACATTGTAAACAGTGGATGATGTTCCACTCCATCACCAGGACAAGGTTTCAAGCCAAGGCAAGGATGGGCTAGGACTAACTCCGTATTGCCGTACCTAGTGCAATTACAGTATCCTCACGGAGATGCTTTTCTCACATAGTTGGAATGGATATCGTTCTCTACTCTGAGTTTCTTACGGGTCCTTGACATATTAATCTGTAGTGTACTGTCTCGGTGGCTCACTACTCGCTGCTGATTCCCTTTCAGGGCGCCGAGTATATCTGTTCATGTCAGCGGAAACAGTGACATTGAAAGAAACGGTGAGCTTCGACCCGAGAAAGGACGAGCGCTGGTTCGTTTCAAAAGACTGGTGGGCCGTGGTGGTTAGTCCAGGTCTAAAAAGCTTGTCGAGGCTGTGCACTAATGCGCCGAGGATCGACCCCTGACCAACAACACGTCCTCCCGCCGTGTTCAGGACACAATTCGAGGACGGGGGCAAAACTCACCCCATGGTAATGACAACAGAGAACAGTCCAGTGTTGCAATGCCGCAGCGTGTAAAAGTTGTTCACTGGGGCCTCCTGCTGAATGAGTTTCGTATACGGAGTACGGATAAAACTCGTTGAAGGGGAGTCGGCCGGGTTTAAGAGAGATACGAAGTCTGCCCAGGCCTCTTTGGCCCTTTGACGTGGTATTTGCTCGGATATAACTAATGTCGGTGACCATCGGGAGGCCCCTCGAACGTCAGAGACCCATTGATATTCGTATGGGTAAAAGAGGGACTGGAGGGAGTGGACAAGCTTGACGCTGATCGAATAGATTGTACAGAGGATCATGAAACGGGATGGCGGTATTGAAGAAACGTTCCACCTCCCATACAACAGATAGTAACTCCGATCTCAGGTCCTCAGGATGTACGGATACTTGGTCGGCATGGCATTTCGACTACGTATTAAGCATCAAAGTCATCTGCTCGGGTGGAGTATAGGATCTTACGGGGTACTCTGTTCCTGACTTACCAAATCTTGACCAGTCTCAGCACACTCGCTCATCCAACACCGTCCGCAATACCTGCCCAATTGGCCTTGGCCGCTGGCCCGCCGCATTCTCTTACTGGTCTGCCCGTCAGGTATATAACAAAGGCAGATCCGTGATTCCATCCCAGCAGATCGATCTCTCGCGCGATCTGTCCACCAATTGCCCTTATCTGGAATCTTGGCATCCTTTGAATGGCATACAGGTACGGAGTATCGGCACACTATTGGGAGTAGGTAAAGGACTTGATGTAAATCTGTCCACTAAATATGTTGATTAAGAACAGCAAATCACAGGGTGGAGATTGCTTAAGGAATTGTGACGACAATCGCCAGCTTGCTGAAGGGCGCCAAGTTGCGGCTGCTGATTCGGGATTTCATGAGGCGCGCTGGCCGTCGTGGACGGGCCACCAAGCTGCGGATTCGGGAGGTTGACGGCAAGTTGGTCAATGTTGAAAAAAAATAAAAACCAGAGAGGATTGTTTGTCGAAATAGCCTGTTCGAAACATAGAGTTGATGTTGGCACGAGGTGAAATTGGTGTAACCATGACACCGGTCACCAACGGAAATCTGACAAGAGGTTTGGTCCAAGCAGAACCGGTGAGAGTGATGCAGCCATGATTGGGATGAAAGTGGAATTGACAGTCGGTGACATCTCTCTCGTCAATCGATGAGGACATGCTACCCCACCAAGGCCAAGCTAGCGGCCTGAATCTGGGTTGGGCGGGGTGAAAGGGGAATCACTTCATACCCAAAAACTCAGCATCGGCCCTGAAGGAAAACTCTAAAATCTTTGGGCAAGACGGGGCCAGCGCAATTTGAGGCTTTCCGTGCCTTCCAGCCCCAGTTCCCCTCACCTAAAAGGTCGAGGCTGAACGTCACGTGCTGTGGCTGACCAATCAAGACAGAGCTGCATGTTCCAACCGGGGCGCAAGTGCCCGGGAAGTGGACCGCACTTGATTGCATCGTTTAAACATCCAACAACTGTAGAGGGTACCGGACCGCACGTAACAAGCTCTTGCTGTTCGCCTGCCGCAAAGTTAACCTCTTGCACGGCAACACCACAACCCGAACCGAGTCGCGACTCTACAAAGACCACCGAACTCGACGACCGGACATCCCGCCCTGCACAGATCCGATTCATCTTCCGACAGCTACTTTGCTCTATCCCTGGACTCGGTTCCTGGATTGCCAACTGGTGAGTCGCCTGTTGCCGCCCGCCCTTAGAAAACAGCCCGTGGGATAAGCCCTCAACCTTCAACATCGAAATTCGTTGCTCGACCCCTCCACTCCCCTGCTAGTTCCTGCCCATCTGCATGCCTTTCTGCATAGCCTGTAGTCATCTACGGTCAATACAGTCGACTTGGGTTTCATTGCTGCCAGAGTCGGACGATCCCCTGGCGACGGTCTCGTCATCTCCCTAGCCCCTCCTCGGCTGCCCGCCCTTGACCCATATCACCGATCCAATTCCGACCCCGGACCCAAACGAGCCCCTCCGGACAATTACGCCTTGCGTCTTCCCTGCTTACTCTTTCTCTCACTATAGTGTCCTCTCCGGTATCGAGGCGTCAGGCCTACCTGCTGCCGTGCTACATGCCCTTGTTGTGCGTCGCATCTTCGTTAGATTGAACTGGGAGCACCATGAAGGGGAACGCACGTCATCAGCCGCCACCGGCTCACGCCACGTCGACAAACTCAGCACCCCTCTCCCCGACTGCCAAGGGGACTGCGAAATACACCAACAAAGATGGCTCCAAGTTCATCACGGTTCCTAAGTCGAGCACGCCTGTCGATTCATCACAGCCATCTCCAACTACGGCTCAGGCCTCCGGCACCAAGGGTGGCCCACAAACAGCCGAGGCGACCGGCTCAGAGGCGGCACCTCAAAATGTAAACCGCAAGAAGCAGAAGCGACGCGCCAAGGCGGCAGCAAAGGCAGCTGCGGAGCAGGGTTCAACGTTTGAGCAGTCGAATGGCGCACCAAGTCCGCCAGCACCACCCGAGGAACACGTCGACGAGGCCGAGCCCGACTATAGCGACGATGAAGACGACCATTATGCTGAAGCCGACCACCGAAGCCCTCACCCCACCTCGAATGGCTACCTCGCTGGAACGTCCAAGTCGAAGAAGTCCAAGAAAAAGAAGAAAAAGAACAACGCGGGATCACACACAGATGAGCATTTGCATAGTAACCATGTTCATCACGGCGACCACGAGCATCATCATCATCATCATCATACTCATCCACTAGCACCGCGCCAACCATCCTCTCCGTCTCGTCACCACTCGGACCACCGGCATGGCTCGGGTATATCAAGGGAGAAGATATGGAATACGAGCTCTCAGGAAGAGCGGGAGCGAATCAAGGAATTTTGGCTGGGCCTCAGCGAGAGCGAGCGGAAGTCTCTCGTCAAGGTTGAAAAGGATGCTGTCCTGCGCAAGATGAAGGAGCAGCAAAAGCATACCTGTAGCTGCACCGTCTGTGGCAGGAAGCGGACGGCCATCGAGGAGGAACTCGAGGGACTGTACGATGCTTACTATGAGGAGCTGGAGCAGTACGCGAATCTCCCCGGCCAAGGGGACGGGCCTCCGCTGCTTCCTTTGCGGCGGTCCTTTGGCTCCATGGGCGCCATGCGGCCGAGAAGTCTCCCGTCGAGTTATACAAATCACCAGCCATCGCATGGACGGATTATCGAACATGTTGGGGATGATGAGGACGATGACGAGGGCGACGAGGATTACAGCGAGGGCGATCTGGAAGAGGACGAATATAGTGATGAGGACCCTTCTGAAGACCTTCAGCGACCCGACTATGCCGCCGACTTCTTCAACTTTGGCAACAGCCTGACTGTGCAGGGTAGGGACATATTGCCCACTCTCCCAGCCTTTCTGCAAAGCTTTCTAGGGGCTGGCACTAACGCTAATGGTTCACCCTCTCTAGGCGGAATCCTCACCGTGGCCGATGACCTGCTCAAGAATGACGGCAAGAAATTCATCGAGATGATGGAGCAGCTGGCAGAACGCCGCATGCAGCGCGAGGAGGACGCCAGGGAGCTATACGATCCAGGTTATGGGCCCTCGACGAACGGCGACCGACGGACTGAACACCATCGTCTCTATCCCGTTCCTGTGCCGCCAGAGCAGGATTATGTAGACGAGGAGGATGATGAAGAGTACGATGAGGAGGAAGACGAGGAATATGACAGCCAAGAGGAAGAGGTAAGTCTTGGGAAAGGTCTGGTTCTTTTTTTGGGTTTGTTTTTACTAATACTCTGCGAAGGACAACATGACGGAGGAGCAACGCATGGAAGAGGGACGCCGAATGTTTCAGATCTTCGCCGCCAGGATGTTTGAGCAGCGCGTCCTGCAGGCGTATCGGGAGAGTGTGGCTAAGCAACGCCAGGCGAAGCTTCTCGAAGAGCTCGAGGACGAGAGCAGGCTAGAGTCCCAGCGAAAGGCCAAAAAAGCCAAGGAGGCCCAGAAGCGCAAAGACAAGGCTGCCAAGAAGAAGGAAGCCCAGGCCGAGGAAAAAGCAAGACGAGAAGCGGAAAAGGCGGCAGAAGAGGCGGCTCGTCTAGCTGAAGAGGCCCGGAAAGCCGAGGAGCAGCGTGCCAAGGCAGAAGAGAGGCGCAGGAAGAAGGAGGCCCAGAAGAAGGCGGAGGAGGAGGAACGGAAGCGGAAAGAGGCCGAGCGTTTACGGAAAGCCCACGAGCGGGAGGAGAACGAGCGCAAGGTTCGGGAGGCTAGGGAGCGAGAGAAGAAGGCACGGGAAGAGGCCCGTTTGAAGGAGAAAGAAGCTCGTGAGCAAAAAGAACGCGAGGCGAGGGAGAAGAAGGAACAGCAGGAGCGCGAGAAGCGCGAGAAAGAGGCCAAAGCGAAGGCGGAGCGAGAAGCTAAGGAGACTGCATCGAATAAGAAGACGAAGCAAGAGGAGAGGGCGGCTCAGAAAGCGGCAGCTATCGCGGCAGCAGTTCCTGTACCTGTACCTCCCATTACACTCCCAAAACGACCTGCTCCGCACGCCATAGCAGCAGTCCCAGTTCCGGCTCTCCCTCAGCAGTCTGCTTTCGTTGGCTCAAACTCTCCACAAATACCTGTTGCAACTCCGGCATTCGCAAAGGCACCGACACCGATGCGCGTGCGTCAGCCATCTCAGCAGCATGAAGGGCCTGTCGGTTCTTCTGGGGGTACATCACAGGCTGGATCAGCTCCGAGCCAGAACCCTTCACCTCATCCCATGACGCCAGTTCACTCGAGCCCTGGACCCATTGGCCCGCCAAGTAAACTCGCCGGTATCATTGGTCACGGCGGACAGGACCAGTCGTCTCATTCAGCCTCACCACTCGCCTCAACGAGACCCCTACCCCACCAGCCGAGCCCGTTCATGGCGCCCCCGGCAGGTATGGCATTCCCACCCGGAATAGGACATGCGCCCCCCGGATTTGGCAACCCTGGCAACCCTGGGTTTCCGCCCATGTCAGGCTACAGGCCGGCTATGATACCAATGCCGCCTGGCTTTGGTGGTCCTGGAGCTGGGCGTGGGTTTCCAGTCCATCCTCCTCCCGGTCTCCATGGGCCCTTGGACTCGCCAATTCCGGCCATGGCCCATATTATCAGTCCTATAGCACCGAAAGAATCAATTCCATCTCATTCACGCCATGGATCTGGGAGTTTCGACCCAGGTACGCCGTCGCAAGCCATTAGCCGCCCTGCGCCGATTGGGAGACCAGGTAGTGTTGTTCACGGCCAACGGCACGAGAACAGTTCACCTGCGGCCAGACCGCCAAAGCCTGATGTCGATACACATTTAGGGAGCAAAGCACTCTTGGACGATGTTGATGACTCTTTAGATCTCACAAGCCGACCGCCGAGAATGGGCCTGTCCTCGTCATTGCCTCGAATGGGGGCAGGATTCCCTGCACCATTTGGAATGGACCCATTCCCATGGGGCTCCTCTGGGGTACTTCACCAAGTTCCTGTTCACCCGCCTTTATTCCCGCAATATCCACCGCCAGGGTTTGGCCAACCCGTAAACAACACGCCATGGGGACCGCAACCTGGGCCTCTCGTACCTGGTTTTGGAATTCCCGGAGTCGGAGTGCCTGACCGTGCGTATACGGAGCCGCGATCAGTGCAAGTCCGCAAGATGCTCCGCCGCGCATGCGAGGAGTTGGCCGATAACCCCAACGTCGAAGGTGGCAAAACCAGCCCAGGCGACCGATTTGTTCCCATCATGGACATTCTGGCCCGCGTGGAGTCGGCCATCAGTGGAAACGCCGTGACGGTGCAGGAACTGCTCGACTTGTGCGAGACAGAAGGCAACGAGGTCAACGGCGGCGGCAGCTTCGATGTTCGCGGAGACGCGCCAGAGACGACATGCATCCGCTTTGTGTCGAGCAGTGGACGGACGAACTCACAGCCCCTCTTTAGAGCAGTCGGGGCCCCTGGCGAGATCGGCAGTCCCATCGTCGGAGGAGCGGGCGGCACTTCCCGTTAGCTCCAGGATGAACTCGTGGCTGCCATGTCTGACCCTGATGATTCCTAGTTTTGAATCGTTATGAGAGATGGAGGCGTGTGTGTGTTGTATTTATTGTACAAGAATAAAAAGTCATGGCAAGGAGGAGCTATTGGGGAACAAAGGCGATTTGCGACCTTTATCGATGGCTCAAACTTGGCTTTAATTCTGCTGGTGAACTATGCGCCCCTTTTTTGAAATGCCAGCTTTTCCCGCCACCCTCTTTTGATGGGGGGTCCTCATCCATACTTGAATCGTATTTTTAACAACTTGATAGCGTAGTTAATTGACAAAGCCAACTGGCGCAGCGACTACCACGATCTTGACCCTTCATCATCACTTCATGGCTCATGTGAAGGGTGGCGGGTCGATGGTTATGCTGCAACAAGCTTGGTCTCTCAGGTAGGTAGCAAACTGCTTCGACAAGAGACCTTTCGCCCTTGACTTTGTGTGGCTATTTGCTTGTTTGATTGGTTTCTTAGTTTATATGAAGCTAATGTTTGCCCGCTTGCCTATTCTACAAATACCTAGACGTAGACACCAGGCATTCGTCATCATAAATGCCTCTGGGCACAAAAGTTCCTCGAAAGCTCAAAGCTCCACACACTTGCTGTAGCATTGATCAGCTTGCTGAAGATGAATTCTATGATTGTGACTCTTTCTGCTGCTAGCGTGGTCCATCGACCGCCCCCCACCCGGAATCGATCCGCAGCCAGACATTGATACCAGAGCCTAAATATCCTCAAAACGATTGAATAATGCTGAGAACCCGGATGCTTCATCACTGAGTAGGCAAGGAAGGGGCGTAGATAGCCAGCTAATGGTATATAATTCAAGTTCCGTTCCGCTTGAAAATCTAAAATGCCTTCCAACACAGCTAATCTTTGACTAGATGTTTCATGCTCCCCCTCTCAATGACCTATCATCCTCCTCATATTTTTAATTGTTATGAAATTGCAAAGAATCCGTATCTGGCCATCCTACTAGCCCAGCGGCTGAACCCAGTAGCTGGCTGGCCGTTATGAAATCAAAATGATGATGAGAAATCAGCCGCCACCATTTTAGGTCCATATGGCATGACTGACCAGACCATCGCCCCAGCAGCCCAAAAAAATAATTTAAATCTAGCTCCCCCCCACCCGTCCATCATACCAATGAACTCTTCCTAGAAAATCATCACCTCAACGCAGGATGCTCATCACCATCAGCAAACGGATTCCGTCCCCCATCCTGCACCGAATTCGCACCTCCATACCCATAATCCTGCTGCGGAGCCCCGGCACCACCACCACCATACTGCTGCGGAAGAGGCGGCAAAGCATGCTGACTATGCTGGTCGGCCATAAGCGGCTGTCCAACACCCCCATCATCCCCACCGACATCCCTCATAACAGCAGCAGAAGGCTTCTTGGCCGCCAGCAGCGCATTATTCTTTGCCTCCTTGGCAATAGCCGCGGCTTCGGCCTGGCGCTCCAGACGCTTCTGCTCGCGCCTCTCACGACAGCACATGAAGCATACTCCGAAAATAGCAGCTGCCACGACGACTGCGAAAAAGATGGCAATGATTGTGCCGGCTGTTCCGAGGCCGGATTCCTTGTACATGCATGAGACGACTCCTTGGGCGTCTGGGCGGCAGATTAGGCCATCTACGCAGACGGGCGAGGGTTGGGTAGTCGGGACACAGCCCTTGCGTAGGGTCTTGCCTGCGTCTGGGCCGGTGGATTGGACTGGGCACGAGGTGAAAGGGACCTCGGTGTCGGTGTAGCAGACTGCGGGGGAGCCGGTTCTTTTGTCGTCGGCAGGCGGAGGGGGAGGGGTGGTGGTGGGTGCTTGGCGCGCTGCATAGGTTATACCTCCTGCCGCTGGGTCACGGGGGATAGCGATGGCGGCGGCGTGCCGCCGGAGGTCGGCTGCGGCGGGGGGTGATTGGCATCGTTTTAGGGCCCAGAAGGCTTCGACTGGTGCTTCGGTTGTCGAGCAGCCGGCGTTGAGGAAGCATTCTTCTAGGTCGGGGACGAGGGAGTCGCCTGTGATGGTGGATGGGATTTGGGACATGCAGTAGGCGATTGAGCCGTCGTCGCCGCAGGATGCTGCGCTCGCGAGCTCACGGCCTCGGGTGTGCAAGCATTCGAGGTTGTTTGCGAGGGAGGCGGCGGTTGTGAGGCCTGCGGCGGCCAGAATGGCTAGTGTTGTTGGCCGATGCATTTTGAGAGGCGGTCGGTCAGTTTTTGTCTTGAGGCTCGTATTTTTCTTTGTTGGGCCCTGTTCACCCTCCACAGATCGGCAGGCACAAGTCGGGATGTTGTCGTTGCGTCTGCTTTGCCCTTCGTGTTCGATTGGTCGGGGGATGGTCGTTCGTGTTTCCAAAGGGCGACGATCAGATGTCGTCAAGTTTTTCGTTATGTTATGGTCCACTTCAGTGCAGTAGTGGTACCCCTTCGAGAAACTGCACGCTGCCCGCGAGGTTGATTAGGAAGTCGACGACTATATCAGGACCGACGAAAAAAGGGGGAACGGAAGGAGAAAAAGGACGTGTTGGGACTGAAGTGCAGAAAGTTCGGCGCCTGGGAAGCCTCCCTTTCGAGAACACCCCCCGGACGGGTTCCAGCCTCACTTTCACTTTGCCAGACCAGGACTTGACTGCGACGTGACAGGGGTCCCCATGGTTCGAATTTGCTGGGAGCGCCAAATGCACTGCCGCACTTTTTCGTTCAAGCTCGTGCAGCCATGCATCTTCCCTTCATGCAGCTTCCCTTGATGCAAACATGCAATTGGTCAAAGAAGATTGAAGCTTATCCGCAATTGGTATTCAGGTGTCCACTTGAACATCGTCTGTCCAATCAGACTCGCATGTGGCTTCGTCTGGACCCTTGGTCTTGGCGGTCGGGATCAACCCCCCTGCCTGAGCCGGACCGGACTTTGGTGCCCGGCCACGATGTCAACGTTCAGCTGGCTGGCCGTTAACCATTGAAATCAACGGTACGGATATCTGCAAATGGCTTCAACTGATTTGCGATATGCTAAAGATCTTCTCTATAAATGATAAGATTCGCACGAGTATGAGCATCAGACGGTTGCGGCAACTCATATTCATCTCATCCCTTTGTGCGACAGGGAAGCAGAAAAGGGGTAAGCCACCGCCTCCGTTTTGCAGCTTGATTTTAGTGGAGACGTCCAATTGCTCGCACTCTTGTCAGGAATTGGATTGGTGGCTGAGCATCGAGACCACTGCTGAGCTTCGTAAGACCGTCTAAAATCCGCTGCCAGCTGAATTTCACGGCGGCAGTGTCTATTCAGAATGTTTCTCTAAGCCTTCATACTAGTCAGGAGCTCCCGTCATTGGTGATGAGGCGAGATGCAGTGCTGAGCGGATCGTGAAGACCGAGGGTTCGGGTTACATGTCAGGAGCTAGACCGGTCGCATATTGCAGAATAAAAGAAGAGAAACTCAAACTCGCTCGACATCATTAGGCATGAGGATGGGAAGTCGATGTCACTGCAACTGGTCACTACCCTTGGGCAGTCCAAATTACGTATAAAGAACGAGTGAGCAAACGAGAAATAAAGCTGCTTTCTATTGTATATACAAAAAGGGCAAAGTATCTATACTAACCGGCCTGCCTGTACTTTTGATAATGCAATCCATCCCATCGATAACCTATACAATCAAGTGGTCTACAAGTGTGCCCGATTCTCCAGCGTCCTCCGCCTCTTCTTCTCCTTGACGTTCCGCTTCAGCGCCAATTCGTCCTCCCGACTCAACCTCGCAGAGACACTCCCACCCTTCTTAGCACCTTCCTGGTCCGCCTTCACGGCCTCTTCAAACAGTTTCCTCCCCAGTTCATCTGTGAGCATCACAACCCGTGTACTGACCGTAGCTCCATCGCGTCTGTTCTTGCCTTCTCTGCGGCTCGACGCAATCTTCTCTGTAAAGTCCCAGAGCCTCCCCGAGGCAATCAGGTTGCCTGTATTTGGGTCTCTCCTAGGCCTCCATTCTGGGGCGACGCGCAATCGGGGCGGGATCTTGGTGTCCTTTGACTTGACAACCTGAATGATGCCCTCTTCCTCGAATCGATTGTACGAGTTTTTGAGAGTCTCTTTGTTGACGGCCTCAAAATAAGATAGATCGCCTTGGTGATAGAGAGTTTTTCCGAGCTGTCGCCGAGTTAGCGTCAACACTGATTATAAGCACAATGGAACTCTCGGTTGGAGTAACTCACCAACTGCGCACTCTCATGGGCCCTAGCAACCCGGATCCAAATATCATCCGCATCCTTACTATCCTGTCCTACCGGGGGAACCAATCCCATCAACGAAACCGCAGCGAGCCAACTAGCCTCGATAAATGGCCAAATCAAGAAGCAATAGAAATCGTAGTTCTCTCTCCCGGCTGCCCGTTCCGCATCTGAGAGTCCTACCTTGGTGATTTCTCCTGTCTGCTCATCCCTTTCGAGATGAATGACATTGTCCGCCTCAAGGCCTAACAGGGTCTTTTCCAAGTTGACGAGCAACCCCTCACCCGAGTAAATAAATTCCCCGCGGAACAAGGAAGACAAGAACAACACCTGGTCGTGTAGGTCCTTGTAGGGTATGTCCTGGATCGAAGGCCCACCACCACGCTTGACCCGGGTATACAAGGCAGCCGCCACCAAGGCCTCCGAAATGAACAGATGAATAGTCATGTTTCGGTAGAACGACAGCTGGAATCTGTCCACGGCATAGTAGGTAGGTTCGGCCAGGCCAGCCACCACACCCACCAGGTCCTTGCCCAAGACATCCAACCCGCGCTCAATCACGTCCGAGAGAGGGGCGTTACCAAAGTGGGCCACTCGGCCACCCTTGGCCCGGACCCGGTCCGTAAGCCATTCCACTCGGCGAATCAACTCGGTCCTGCCAACTCCACGACCGCGCAGAGTGAGAAGGACCGTTCCGATCAAGGCAGTCGGCATGACCACCGAAACATCATTAATATCGGCCAGAACTTTATATCCGAGAGTGCGAAGCAGCTTCTGACGGACGACTGCGTTCTGCGTGTCCTTCCAGTTGATGTTTATACTGGAAGGCACCTTGGAAAGCCGCTTGATCTGTTCGTCCACAAAGCCTCTCAAACTCCAGGGCTCGTGGAATCTCACATCGACACGACCCAAACGAAGTGACAGCACGCTTGATCCTCCCGACAAGAAATCTGCCAAGTTTTCCTTCTTCTTCGGCACGCCCAGAAGCTCAGTGACGTAACCCTCTGTCTCGACGACCTTGTCGTATTGCGTGCTCACGGGACAAATGACCGCATCCTCGACCCGGCCCGAGAGGAGACTATCCAACACAAAGCTCAGGATACCGAATTTAGGCGGGAGAAGCTTGCCCGTTCGTGAACGACCGCCCTCGATGAAACACTCCAGGTTGTAGCCTCCTTGGAGCAAAACATCGATGTAGGCCTGCACCAGTGTCGTGTAGAGCTGATCGTCGCCAAAGGATCTCCGGATATACATGGCTCCCGCGTGCTGCAAGAAACTTCCCACAACAGGGAAATTCAGGTTATCGCCTGCAACAACAATAGGTAGCGCCAATCCAAGGCGGTAACAGAGGAGCTGTAATGAGACATAGTCAACGTGCGACCGATGGCAGGGCAAGAAGATAATGCTCTGCTTCTTCCTAGCCGCCTCTTCAGCCACCCTGCGTAGCCTCAGTACTTCTTCGCTCGACACGTGAATTCCTTGGTGGTACGCCCGCAACAATAACTGTGTGACCACGTAATATGCCCCCCTGATGAACGCCTTGCTCTCAAATTTGCAAATCATGTTGTCCGTCATATTCTCTGCCACGTCCTGCAATGACTGCACCAAGACTCCCCGGCGCTGGGCACGCTTCATCAAGAAATCTTTATCGTCCTTGTTGAGGAGCCCCTCCTTGATTTCAACCTCGACTCGCATGTCGGCCAGCTGAGAAATCTTGGCCTGGAGGAGACTAGCCGACATGACTTGAGTCTTGATGTGCTCTGAAAAGCCAGAGTAGAAGATTGGTTGGCCGATGACATCGTCGTAGGCGCGCCAGCCAGTGCCGGACACATAGAGGGACACTTCGCGGAGAAACCTGGACCAGGTCGGGTCAGCCGAGTAAACGAAGGATATCGCCGAAGGGCTGGTCTCTGGCGGCAGCATTATGCAGAAATGTGCTCTTGATGATATAAATTGGTATAGGGAGAGGTATCATGGCTCCGGAGCTCAGGTCGGTAACACGCAGGATGTAGTACTTTGAAAATTGGGGAGCTGGACAAAGGAGGTACCAAGAAGCTCGACAATTGTAGTGTAGGCAAGTTGGTGGACTTACTGCAACGGCTCGGACCGGAAACGGGCCATATTCTTCATCAAAGCCTCCTCTTTGCCCTCTTTTGTCGCTTGCGCATTCTCGATGTATCCGCTGGGTTGAAGCGTAATCTCGTCGCCCAAGATGCGCAAGTCCGGAGCCGACTGCCGCGACGAATCTTCCTGGTCGTCCGCCATGGTCTTCTCTTTCGATCGCTTGTTTTCTCTCTGGATGGAAGTCGTTCTGTGTTGATGAAGCGCGGGGATGGTAGTCGAAGGTCGGATTACGGTAATCCGTCGCCTCGTTCCGCAATTCGCTGTTCTTTATTTCGATGCTTGATAAAGAAATGCCGTTATCGCGTTGTCGAAAATCCGCAATAAAGTCGGACAGTGATTGAGTTGGGGATGAAGAAGCTCCTCGTCATTTTTGGAGAAAGCTAGAGGTCTTTAGCGTTGGTGTTAGGTCTAGATTTCCAAACACGCCAGGGACGAAGAAGACGGGCCATCGAGGTTGCATGCCGGACAGCGACATTACACGGTACAGGACAAGTCCCGCCGATGCTTTCCGATACAAATGGAATGACATAATTGGAGGGTACGCAAGCCACTAATTGGCCCCATGGGGATAGTGGGGGACGAAGCCGAGGTTAGCAAGGCACTCCTTGCATTGTGCATTTCCTGGGCGCCACGACACATGCTCCGTTGGTCATTTGGTACTCCGTGCTCCGTACTGCACATGATGTGGCAGCACGTTTAATCGGACCTCTTTCGGGTTGTGTCCTACTGTGAGATTATCTTCCTTGATTAACTCCGGACGCATTATGAGCTTGCATGTGATTCAATAAAGCAAGTAAAGGTAAGGCTGAGAGGTTAGTTGGAACCTCAGTAGCGAGGTTCAAATGAGTTATGGGTGTAACTGGCCTAGAGACAACATCCTACCTGGCTCTGGCCAGTGGAACAGGACGGATTGGTATGTATCACTTTCAAGACTGATAGATCAATATGGTATGAACATATTTACGGATATGCCTTCTTCATATCATGATTTGCAATGTCGTTCATGTATACCTCGGGCCGGTCTTGTCTTTCCCGGAGATTTGTGGGACCATCCGGGCCGGTAATGGCAATGCCAAGCCGCGATAGTGGGGCCGAACAACACTTGCCAACTTTCAAGCCCCAATCAATGAGCTGCAAGTTCTCAGCTCTTGAAAGTCTGATCCTGGCATTCAACTTCTTTCACAACTCACAATTCCAATCAACGACCAACGTCACCATGAATTCCAAGAAAAATGAGCAGCCGTTCGCGGCAGTAATCCTATCAAAAGCGCACGACAAGAAAGAAGCGAATCAAATATTTACCGACAAAGTGCAGCTCCGACCTCTCTTCCTGACGCCCACCTCCCCTCCACCGTCCGATGCGCGCGAAGTTCGACGCCGGCGAGCGCAACAAAAGAAACAAGCAGCCCGGAAAAGGCTCAAACCCAAACCGCTCTCCTCCTCACAGCGACGAGAACTAGGACTCTACGATGTGCCGCGCGAAGGCCAAAAATATGCCCTCTTCGAGCCCTTGCACAATCTCTGGTTAGGCTACATCCGCGAGATCCTCGGAAATGAAATATACACGGGCGGCGAGGGAGCAGCGTCGAAACTTTGCAGCGCCGATTTCCATGGGGCCGAGGTCGAGGTCGTCCGCAGCGGGTGTGTGAGCCGCGTAGGGATCATGGGAATTGTGATCAAGGACTCCAAATTCGCATTCGAGATCATTACGAAGAAGAATGTGTTGAAGCTTGTCCCCAAGGAGGGCACCGTCTTTCGGTTCCGGGTCCCGGTGCAGAATCAACAACAAACAGAGACAACGAAGGCAGAAGGTAACACGGGATCAGGGCAGCAGACAGACGAGAAGATGGAGGGCTTAGAAACGACTGCTACTACGACCACGGCGCCACCTGACAAGCCCCCGCCAAGTATGGTGTTCGAGATCCATGGCGAACAGTTTCGGTTCCGACCAACCGATCGCGCAACAAGGAAATTCAGGGCGCATTTCTCAAAACGGCTATGATAGAGAGAGAGGGAGAACGGAAGCACCGATCATATACCCGTCCACAAGTACCCTGGTAAATGCAGAGCGAAAAGGACTCGTTTTGTGAGTTCTGTATGCAGTACAGACCGCATCCCCAACCAGTCGGCTAATGGTGCGACAAGGTCCCGTGGGTTGAAATGGTAGACGAAAACCTCCGCACCGTTTCGGGTTGACGGTACTTGCGCTGTGGGTTCGCACCAGGTATGCAAACTTGCCTTTCACATTAAAAATCTGCCACGACGTGGTAAGACAGAGTTTGCAGGATATCGACAGTAGCCACTTGCCCTTCGAGTTCATACATGTTTGCAAGTGCCGAGAGCCATGAAGATCGGATATTTCGGAGCTTAGACGGGATGTGCGATGCGGTCTTGGCATAAATGTCATTCCCCCAAACGTTTCACGATTGGGCCAGGCCGCATTTCCCCATGACTTCTCGAATCCGCGTAACGACTGCGGCTCTTTTCACATCATAAACTTGTCATCCAATGTCGTTTTGTGGCGCCTTTCTTATTCCCGGCCGCCGATCATGTGTCAAAAGTCCCTGGGTCAACGACTGCATGCCAAGCATCTCATACCTGGGGCGTTTCGCAACGACGTCGGATATATTTGCCATTGGCATCGCAGAGAGAAAACCTGATCACTAGCCCAAGTCTTGATGTGGTCAGAGCGCTCTTCTTTCGTTTATACTTGCAATTAATTCCAAAAAGCCATGGCACGGGGAAGGACCTCGTAGGCGGAATCGGCTCAGGGGTATTTCGGCCAGGGGGTGTTGAGAATGAGTTCGCGACCATTTAGACCTGTCAACGGCAGGCTGAGTATGGGCTAGATACGTAGAGGCAAATGGTTTGGTGGCTCAAATTACGAGCAGCTTGCCGAGGAGGAGGGAGGGCAAGCAATACAAACAACAAAACTCACCACCTCCCGTTCCTCTTCTTGTCTGGTCTCCTATGATCTTCATTGTCCTTCTTGGCAGCTAACTCGTCGTCCTGCTTTCTTTTCCCATCAGTGCCGGTCACTCGTTTCTTGTTCTCCCTTCGTCTTCACTTCCTGTCTATACTTTTGCTGTAGTTTACTTCTGATTATTTTATCCTTTTTTTCGCCTCCTGTTGATATTATCGCCAACTATCTCTGGAAGATACTGCCCTGATTCCGACACATAGCTGCTCTTCTCCAACCGATTCACGACGACCAGACAGCCAACAAGATGATCAAGCTTGCATCATCGGCCATAGCGGCGTTCCTCCTCATGGGGACCACCGTCTCAGCCCACGGCAACATCACCTCTCCTCCGGCTCGCCTCCCCGGTCCAGCAATGGCTCAAGCATGCGGCCAACAAGCCGTCAACAAGGTCCTCCAAGACGGGACCATTCCCCTAGAGAATCTCCTACCCGCCAGTGAATCCTGTATGTTTGCGCACCTACCATACCCAACCATATTACTAACCCATGTTTCCCACCAAAAAAGGCAACCTCTTCCTCTGCCGCGGCGCCCTCTTCGCCGACAACCCAACCCAACTCCAACAGTTCTCCTTGGGGCAAACGATCAACTTCACAGCCATCTTGCCCATCCCGCACGAAGGCCCGGCCAACGTGAGCATTGTCAACACCGCCACCAACAGCATGATTGGCCTGCCTCTGCTGGTATTTGACTCGTACGCCGATGAGAATCTGGCCGTCTTGCCGGCGAATAACACGGCCTTTAGCGTTACGCTGCCCGAGGTGGGGGAGTCGCGGGAGCTGGAGGATGCGTGCTCGGGTGAGGAGAATGCGGGCAATTGTGTGTTGCAGTGGTTTTGGTTTGGGACACAGGCGGGGCAGACGTATGAGAGTTGCGTTGATTTTGTGCTTGTTTGAGTAAGGTATGGCTTGAACGGGCTGGTTTGTGATGATGGTTTGAAATTGGGTGAGGGTCAGGGCAGGCAAACGACCAGGAGATCTTTTCAGACGACAGGACGCACGCCCAGTGGAAGATGGGATTCCACACATACCTACCCGACCAGCAGAGCGAGGTATATCAAAGGCTTTAATGATCCCAAATTTCAACACCAGCGCCAGGCTCACTTGGCGCAATTGGTAAACGTCTCACTCTCTCGCTCTGAATTCACCTGATAGTGACCTCGAGTCTTTCAGTAGTCTTCGACAGGGTGTGAGTTCGAATCATCATGGTGTCAAATACTTTTTTTATAGTTATTATTTACCAACCTTATATTAAGAATCTGGTATATTAAGGGCTCAAATGCTCCTAGAATTTAACACCATCACCAAGCTAACTTGGCGCAAATTGGTAATCGTTTCACTCCTGTGCTGTAAATTAACTTGCTGACGACATCGAGCTGAACTTGCTTCTTTACTCGGGGCGTGAATTCGAATCATCATGTTGTTGTGTGTTTTTTTATTTTTTTTATTTTTTTTTGTCTTTTTTTTGTCTTCCAAACACAAATTAATAGTCCGAGGGACTGTGGATTTTGACTTTTAGTAGATAAAGGATGAATGATAAATAAGTATAAAGGGCATAGAAAATGCTGGGTCGGTAATTGTGGGGAACGAAACGGCAAGACCAAATAGTTGGACTTTAGAGAGCGAGGGCAGACAAGGTCGAATAGCATTGCTAGGCAACAAACAGGGAGGTGAGGAATTTGGACAGAGACCGATGACCCTAGTTGTCACTGATGTCAATAACAATGTTGTATATCTACCGGCCCAAGTTATCAAAAATGTAGAGGCCGGATGCCCTTGCATCTCCCAGGTCTATTGTTGGTCCTGAATATATAACAAATGAAAGCCTCTATGCCAGATGACGTTGAAAACAATGGCTTTATCTTTCCTCCTCTATTCTTGCTTGTCCTTGCCCTTGTCCCCTTCACTCACTCCGAGGAGCAAGTATGATGTTATCAATCAACCTGACCGCCGGACCGCCGCTATGCCCCAGATCCTCACCCTCCTGCGGCTCCTCAACAGGCAACATCCTGATCGCCCCGCTCAAAATGCCCCCTTTGGCCGGATCGACAACCTCAATCTCCTGCATAGTCTGCGGATCCGCCAGCGAGAGGTAATCCACCTCGAACCTGACCCTCTCGCTCGGAGGCAAAGCCATCTGCGCTTCCAAAATCCCATGCACAACCTCTTCCGCAGCCCCAAGTATATCTTTCCTCTCCCTCGTCCCATCTCTTAAATACGCCTCTTCGGCTTTACTCAGACCCTTCCACAAAACCGTCGCGACCTTCCGTCTCCTCTCCCCGAGGTACACATTCCGACTACTCAGCGCGAGCCCGTCCTCCGCCCTAGTAGTCGGCATAACCACGACCTCGGTATTGAGCATAAAATCCCGCACAAGACTGCGGATAACCACCGTCTGCTGGACATCCTTCTGCCCAAAATAAACCCGCTCCGGCTGCACGATATTAAACAACTTCATACAGACCGTCGCTACCCCCCTGAAAAAAGTCGGCCGTGACGCACCCTCCAGTACCTCCCCCACAGGCGTAATAGTCACAAAGCTGCCCTTACTATCCACCTCTTGTCCCGGAAATCCAGAGGGGTACATATCAGCCGTAGTCGGCGCAAATACCGCGCTGATTCTTCCCAAGTTTGCCCCGTCGTCGGCAAGTTCCCGATCCAGTCTTGCAAGCGTCGCCGTGTCACTTTCCCAGGTTACCGGGTAGGAAGCGAGATCTTCTTTGATACCGAACTGTGCCGGGTTAACGTAGACGGAGACGACGACGTGGTGGTTTTCTTTTGCGGCGGCGCGGATCAGATTGAGATGGCCTTCGTGCAGGGCGCCCATTGTGGGCACGAGCGCGACGGAGCGGTGGTCTAGGAGGTGGGGTTTGCGCCAGCGCCTGACGGACTCGACGCTTCGGAGGACGCGGATTGAGGTCGAGGGGATCTTTTCGGGGCCGGCGGTGCGGGTAGTCCCTCGGGATGGGGGGGAGGAGGAGGTTCGGCAGGCGCTGGCCATTGTGCGTGAGGATGATGGGATGGTGGCACGCTGTGTTGTTTGCGGTCGGGTTTGTGGCGACGAGAAACTTGAAGTCGACAGAGAAGCACGCGAGCCGGCAATCAAAGTTGTGGAACGGGACGCTTGAGCGATCGCGGCGGTGGTGGGGCGCCGGAGGAGGAGTTCACCACGGCGGGCGCCTGCCCGGAGCATGATGCTAGCCATGGACCGGTACTGTTTTTTTGCAATCGGTTCGGAGTTGCGGGTCGGATGTTCAGGGAGGAATTAGAGAGGAAGGAGTTATGTTGCTGACGGCGGCGACGGCCATGGCTCCTTTCAGCGCGCTGCGCAAATAAAATCGGCAATCTGCCTGTTATGGAAATTTCCTGGATCCTGTGATGGTTTCTTCAGCGGAAATCTGAGGACGGCGGGACACGGGTAAGGATGGGGGGGTTCAGGGTTGTACCGAGCAGAGCGGGCCGGCTTGACAGGGGTTCAGTCCATTACATAAGCGATATCGGGTTCCACCCGTTGCCATGGTCATTCAGGGGGTTGTTGACATTCGTTTGCCAGTTTCCATCTGGTTATCGATAGAAGTGTGAAAATCTTCGTATCTGTAGAACGATATAGCGAAGGAACATGAAGCATTATTTCCCCTCATTCTCAGGTGGCACTTCTTTCGTTGTCATCTTAAACTTCGCGGCAAGGGGCGTCGGAAGGACCAGGAAATAGTGGGTAAGACCTGCAGATGTCAACGGTACATGTACTCATAACTCAGCCTGATTCACAGGGCGCTGTGACGTGTTGAGCCGTCAAGAAATTGTAAAATCGGAGCTTGGCGTGCCAGTGTCGGCCTGAAGATCAGTAGTCCTGGACCCCTGTCTCACCGTCAAGCATCCGTTCTACCTTTCTCCGTGTATTCCCACCACCACCACCGCCATCATGAGGACTATCGCCGTCATCAGCAGCCCACTCAGGGTCTTCATCGTCATACCATGCCTCTTCCAGGTCCATTCGCTTGATCAGGTCGAATTCGTCGTTATCGTCATTGATGAGCCAATCCCATCAAACACAGCAAGCCATGAACGAGAGCAAGTGAACCTCAAGGATACGAATTACGGGTTATAACGGCCTCGTTCTCAGGCTAGACTTGTGGTGACTCTATGCAGGCTCTGCAGTGCTCGGGTGCTCGGGTTAAGGTCGTGTTGACCATTCCTACTGTCCATCTGGTCAAATAGCCACTCAATGAATTTTCGTACTACCTGACTGCTTACGCACGAATGACTTTTCTTCTCAAATTGAGATACCATTTTTAACATATACGGCAGAAACAGTGAGAAAGCCTTTGTTGAAAAGACTTGATCTGGAAAATCCTTCTCAAGCCAAGCGTAAATATCCGTCTTATAATACTCGATACCCCTATTTTCCTACCATCACAAATTTCGACATTCCAAGCCCGCCCAAGTCTTCCAGTCTATCCCAGCCAAATTTTGAGCCACCATCTCTCTTATCGCCCGTTTCTTCTCCCTCAACACCTGTTTCAACCCAACCGCGAGCTGCTGAGAAACTCATGGCACTTGTGCAACTTCCGAGACTGGTTGAGCCACCCCAAAGGGCAAAGATTATTCATCAGTCTAGGGCACAAGACCAGGGTCCAGCATGGAGTCATAGTCGTCTCCAGAGGGCACATCGGCGAGGTGGCTCTCTTGCTGGTGCTTTAGCTCATTGTCTGGATAAGCGTGAAAACTCGGCGACCACTGAGTCTCAACGATGGGGATATCGCCAGAGGTAGCCCAACTGTTCGCCAATGTTGGTTGCGCCAGGTCCATGTCAAAGAACTGGCCAGATGGCGGTTGTGCGGCAGAGGCTGAGGGATAGGGGTTCTCCTGATCATATTGTGTCATCAAGGAATTGTTGAATGCACCGCCTCCTATTGCCATAGTTTCCCAAGAAGTGTCCGTGTACTCCATGGCAGAATTGTGATGGTCAGCTACCGCAATCGATGAGCTGGGGGAGCATTCACCGGTACCAGTAGCATAGTCGGCTGCTGTTGGAAGGGAGAACGTCGCAGCAAGTCCCGGAGTTGGCGAATGCGGAAAGCAATACGGCGGCGAGCGAGATTCAGCGGCAAGTTGCACAAGATCGGCGAGCCTCGATTCTGAGAAGTGGCGGGTTTCGAGTATCTTTTTGAGAAGGAAAGTGTTATGCGGCTGCCACTGGAACTTCTCGTTCTTATTTTGAGCCTTCCAGAGCTCCCAGTGACGTTCGACCCCTTCCTGGCGCATGAGATTTCTGATGCGCACTGAGTAGTGCCAGACAAGCTTGATCTTCTCGTTGAAATGGTTTAGGATATGGTGGAAGAATTCTTCGGTCTTGCTCATGGAGTCGTGGTGAGCATCGGCCTTCGTAACGAACTTGCAATGGGAAAACCCGCAAGCAAAGACAAGTCGAGGGAGCAACTCTATCTTATGGGAGGCTTTTTGTTCTCTCAGAATGCCCTGGCCATGGCCATGATAATGTGATTTCTGGTGATGTTTCAAGTGTGATTCGCAGTCAAACATCATACCACAGTCAGGCTTTGGACAGCGCCACATGTCATTTCCACGGTGGAAGCTTTCGAGATGCCGTTTTAGGTCGGGTTTCCTGGAGAAATTAATAAGTGGGCCAGCCTCCTGGCACAAGGGACAGTAGATCGGTGATACTGGCATCATGATAGCTTCCGCGACTTGGAGATGATCTGGAAGTCGGGGGGGGGGGGGGGTGGTTTGTCTGGGTTCAGAATGGTGTTGGGTTGTTGATGGGAGGGATTCAAGTGGGAATGAAAAGGAAAACACGTCAATATGTTGAGCCCAAGATCTTTTAAAAGAATGAGTCAAGGTGTGAATGGAAGGCAAGATTGATGGATCGACGAACCCAAGATTCGAAAGAGCTGGAGCTCTTGAAGCCCTGAGTAGGAAAAGAGATAAAAATCGACAGGTTGCTTCGACTGATCCTATTATATAGACAATACTCCAAGATATAAGAATGAAATCGGTGTGGTCAGTTTACACCTCTTCCACCCTGGACTTCTGCCGCCAACGCCAACGCATCGGCTGTTGATGCCTCCCCAGCATAACTCGAGGCTTCTTCGGCATACTGAAAAAGCTGGGTGCGTTTGTCTTTTTTTCCGTTCCCGAGACTTGATGCACAGATTCGTGTTCTAAACACTTGATAGGATATGGATCCAATATCCTGTGATGTTTTGGGTGCAGACATGCATGAGCTTGATGAGGTTCTGGAAGAGAAATGTCGTGCCTATCGCCAAAGTGAAAGGTGAACAAGGGGTTTAAAGTGGAACCAACTTGAGCTGAGCTTGTCGTGACAACATGGTACGACTCAGTACGAGCTGCGCGTTCGAATTGCAACTGTGGCTGTAACTTGCACTGTGATCAGTACCATGTTTACCGCGAATGCGTCAGTGTCAGTGGACAGTGAGCACGGTGTGGCGCATGCTCTTGGTACTTGAAAGTACCGATTGACTTGGCATCGGCTTGGCGTACCACGGAAAACTGTCGTCAAAATGGGCAAAATGGCCTTAGAGATGTTGATTCGTCGTTTGTCTTGGCGCTCGGGCCACATGGCAAAACCTCAAAGATGGGGAAGTTGGAATCCATGTGGATGAAGCATGCGGGCCACCCGCACGCCCAACGCGACCCGAGCATGAACTCCCGACCGAATCCCGAAAAGCACCATACACTCCAACCCTGGAAAGTTCGTAAGTGCGCGACTTCAATACCAGGGCCCATGTCTTTTTCCACAACTTCACCAAAATTCAACCAAATTTGACGCAGTAAACCAGAGCTTATTGAATAGACAATTCTATGGTCTTTCTATGTCATTTTTCTCTAAAATTTAAATAAAAGCCTATTTGGTCGAGTTTTAGGAGATTTTAGGTGTTGGACAGGGCCCTGTCCCTCGAACCAGACTAACAAACTTTCCAGTATTGGATTATACAGTCAAACCTGCACATAACCATCAGCTCCGTTATGGGGTTTTAATCGGTATGTGTTTGATGGGGGAACCACGATGACGTAGATAAAGGGCCTTAGTGCATTATCGATTAGACTAGCGTGTGTCACGTGGTGCCAGTGGCTGGCTTATAGGGATGGGTAATTTCGGAAAGACCCCCCATTTCGAATTTCAACTTTTACATCATTATAAAATTGAAATAAAATGAAATTCTAACGCTAGCTATATTAGGAAGGCGGTGAAGGTTACTGCCCATACAAAAAGGTAGTTCGCTAACAATCTTATATGTAGAGAACCTCTGATCTATGGTAACCCCCTATATAAGTCGGACCCACTTTTGAAATCTGAAAATCTTGAAATTCAAGGGTGTAAATTTCGAAACGGTTTTCAAAAAATACTTGGAATTCGAAATCTGAAAATTTCGTTACCCATCCCTACTGGCTTATACGATTACACCCACAGGAACGATGCCGCCGATAGGGCGATAATCAGGAGATCATATCTGTCACCCGCTCACCACACCTCCTTCGTGAACAAACTTTTGAACCCCCAGGTCTTTACCAGTCCAAAACCCTCCAGGACTACGAATTCATAGGTCCCTAAGGTCTGTCATCAGGAGTCGTCTGAAGCAATAACAGAGGCGAAGGTAACCCACCCAGCCTGAAGGTTCGTACAACTGGTCCTTCCCGGCCAGAAATGTGTAATGTACCACGGCAGAGCTCCGATTCCACTCTCCTGCCGCATCTCGTCATATCTTGATGGTGCGCCCGTAGTACGGTGCCGGCCGGCAGGTTCCAAGAAAAAAAGGATAACTTACCAAGGGAGCGGATAAAGCAACACGACAGCGGATATGGCACATGGCACTCCAGGAGTATACCTCATGCTGACAGCCAACCCTTAGACCCCAAGAGCCAGTTCACCATGAACACACGGCGTGACAAAAGAACTCAACAACATGTACATGTTTCATTGACCACCAAAAAACAGAAGCTGTACACATTCCATCCATTCAACCCCTTTTAAACCACGTGCTGGGTATAACAAGCGCCAAACAGACACCCAAACACAACTCAGAAAGGATACCTGCCTACCTACCTTAGGTATCCCAGTTATGAAATGCCCCGAAATCACACATCTCTGTTTGGTCCACCTACCGCAATTCCTCCAGTCCATGTAACCCAGATCCCAAACAAAAGATCAAATAAGAACAGCAATAGCAACATAGTGTTGGCGTATGTCCGTTGACAATGAACAAATATTGTACACAAATACCAAAAGTACACGCGAGGCGCCATCAGTTCTGCCATCAGTCCTGGTCGCCTGCACCACCTTCCTGGACCTTCTCGGCCTCGGGTGGGGCTCCTTCGCCTTGGACACCAAGCAACTTGACAATATCACCCATCCGGGTCTCCTTCTTCTGGTGAGCCTTGCCCTTCTCCTGAAAGGCCTTGGTGACCAGTTTTCGCTTATGCTGCTGCACGTCGAGGACACGCTCCTCCACGCTGTCCTGCATGACAAGCCGCCAGACGGTGGTCGGGCGGGTCTGGCCGAGACGATGGACACGATCAACGGCCTGGTCCTCGATGGCAGGCGCCCACCAGCTGTCTGCCAGGACAACAGTGTCGGCAGAGACGAGATTCAGGCCCACGCTGGCAACGGCGAGACTAGCAAGCATGATGCGGACCGAAGGTTCATTGTCGAGATCACTGATTGCGGCGTCGCGCTTGTTGGTTTTCATGCTGCCGTCGATCCGGGTATACTTGTATCCTGCCTCCTCGAGTTGACGCTGGATCACGTTAAGAAACGACGTCCACTGCGAGAAGATGATCACCTTGGAGCCATCCTTCTTGAGGGTGGCCTGGAGGATCTTGAGAAGAGCGTCGGTCTTGGAGCTCTTTGTTTCTGATCCGACCGGCTGTTCCTCTTCCTCGGCTGAGCCTTCGGGAGCAGGCTCGAGAAGCTGGTCTTCGGAGAGAGGATTACGGCAGTTCGGGCACTTTTGCTGCACCACGATGACCTTGGATATACAGGCGTGGCAGAAGGCATGTTTACAGTGAGTTATGACGGGACTGTTTGCCATGGTCAGGGTTTCCAGGCACACGGTGCATTCCTCCTGACTCTCGATCAGAAGCTGCAAGGCCTGTTGTAGAAGTGAACGGTTCTTCGGGGTCAGAGCGACAACCTCCTCGTCTTCAAGCAGCTTCATGAGGTTCTCGATACGCTCCTTGCACAAGGTCCAATGGTTGCAACTGCGGGGCTGTTAGCAGGGTTTGGAGGAGATGGACAGATCGACAACAACTTCACTTACGTTTGACGGAGACGCAAAAGTCGTTCGAGCACACCCTGGAAGGATCCTTGCTTGGAATGTTTGGATTTGTTTGCAAACTCCTCCAGTGCGCCTTGGGCTTCCGAGAGCAAAGCGTCGTACTTCTTCTTCTCGTCCGGCCAAAATGCGATGCGATGGATGTATTCCGTCTTTGGTGGAATCTTGAGGTCAACAAACTTCATGTCCTTCTTTCTGCGAAGGCAAAGCTCGTTGATGAGAGACTGAAGAATGCTTTCGGCAGGAGCTTCACCACTCGCGAGTGGTCTGGTAATGACTGAATTGAAAACTTCAGCCTGTTCCAACCCCCCTGTGATTCGGAGAAACTTCAAAATGGAATGGAAATCCTTGATATTGTTGACGCTATAGAGTTCATCGGTTAGGAATGAATCGCAAACGGGGGGAGTTTCGACATACATTGGAGTTCCAGTAAGCACCCATCTCGACTGAGCATCCAGCTTGCAGGCGGCCTGAGCAGCCTTGGTCTTGGCGTTGCGGATGGTATGGCCTTCGTCAAGCACAATACGGCGCCATTTGACTTTGGACAGGATTCCTCCGTGGGCATCACTGCTCAAGGTTCCATAACTCGTGATCACAACACTGGCCCCCTTCAGGTCTGCCGGCTTGGTTGCCCGTGTCTGTCCGTGGTGAATCGCGATCTTGGGAGCGTGCTCAGGCAGGACATGACGCTGAATCTGCTGTTCCCAGTTGCTCATGACGCTGACAGGGGCGACGATGAGCGTGTTTCCTTTCCCACCAGTCATGATCAAACTGATCATTTGCAACGTCTTGCCAAGACCCATATCGTCAGCCAGCACACCGCCAGAAAGAAGACTAGGGGCGCTGCTGGAATGGAAATTGGTTGCCATGTTGACATAGTCGCCTCGAGCATCCCTCTTCCACAACTGCACGTTATCGGAAGAACCAGGGGCTGGAAACTGGGGGTTCTCCTTGGAGGTCAGCCACTCCAGACCCTGGAGCTGGTATGGCAACAGAGTAGCCTTGAGCGTCTCGGGTTGCTTTGCCATGGGCATAGCTGCGAGATGGTTTTCGTCCATGGCCATGGACTTGATAAACTCTCCGCTGGTGCGCAGGTTGACAGTTTGGCTTACCCGAGTCAGCTGCTCAAGTGACAACTCGGGCTCCGCGCTGGGGCTGGCGAGGCCATTCGTGGTGCGGCCGTCCTTGAGACCCATAGCAGGGCGGTTCTGTAGCCGTTGCTCCTGCCAACGACGATGCAGCTCCTTACGGTGCAGCTCCTGGCGAGCCTGCTCCAGGCGACGTTGCTCCGGACTAAGCTGCTCCACACGCTGCTGCTGCCGCTGCTGCTCCCGACGCTGCTGGTCCTGGTGCTGCTTCGCAAGGTCATTTTTAGTCTTCTTGAGCGCGGATGCTGTTACCAATTTGTCCCGCTTCAGTTCCTCCTCGAGCTTGGCCCGTTCAAGGGGATCACTCGTCCCATAGAACTTGAGCCTGATGGGACAATCAAAGTTGGTCTTGTGGCCAGTAAGAATGGCTTCGATGGTAATTCGACCATAGTCCTATTAGGTGTAAGAGTACGGTTGGGCGCAGATGACTTTGAGCAATGACTTACCATATATGGTGCGATTTTGGCAGCGTCTTTCCGAGGAATGTGGCCTATCTGGTGGCCGAGGACGTTGTTGACTCGAATAGCATTGGGATCCCACTGGTTGGTAGGCTCTCTGACGCAAATGACAACCTCGCCCGGAGAGGCCATTCCACGGTAGTATTGCACGCCGACGATCTTGAGGTCTTGGGAAGCGTTAGACGATGGTAATTGGGAGAACAGGCCATTAAAACAAACCTAGAGAAGCGTATAGCTCGTAGGCGGCGGTTTCATCTTCGACCTGAGTGAGATCAATCACCTCGTGGTCGTCTTGAAAGCTTGGAGAAGATTGCCAGATGTCTCGGTTATTTGGGACGTTGGTGGGCCGAGAATGGGAGGCAAGGCCCGAGGTCGCTGAGGATGCATGGCTGAGTCTTGGTGATTTGGCTGCTCGACCGCTGCCGCCTTGATCGGCCTGCGACGGGTGCAGATGACGCTTCTCGGCCGGCATTGCAAAATATCTCGAGTCTGTCGAGGGACCGAGGTTGTGGCGAGGACGAAGCGTGTTTTAGTGGGCGAAAACGCGCCAAGAGCCTGACAGCTCGGGTGTTAGTGGAGTGGTGGATGATGGGTTTGCTCAACCTTAAAAGATATGTGATTGCTCCTGCCCGAGGCACCTCTTTCTCGTCGTCAACGGTAGGAAGCGCGGCACACGGGAAAGAGTTTTCACAAACGGGGTAAATGGGATCCCTCTTTCCTCAAGAACGGGAGTTGCGTGTTGGGGGAGAGCACACGACGTAACCACAATTCCCAGGAGAAATTGCACCCGCATTGTCGCGTGCTCACGTGCTCGGTCCCACTCATAATTGCTTTTTCTCCCAGATGATGGCATCGAGGAGCCTTGGCATGAAACAAACAACGTCACGATGTTTTTTTTTTCCATCTTATTTTTATATACATCTACATCCATCTTATCGAAACTGGAAAACTTCCCTTTGAACACCACCATTTGCTTTTTCGCAAGAGAACACTTTTTTGTTCTGACTTACGTCAAGTGCAGGACCACCCCATTCTCAATACACATACGTTTCACCTACCCTACAATGAAGTCACGGAGTCAAGGAAATGGTGTGAAAATCCACAGTGAATGGGAAATCGATGAACGAAAGGCCTTGTGATATATTATCATAAGCCTTTCAATATCACATCAAAGCCATATGACCTGCTCACTCATGGATACGTTTCATCTCTCCTCAGCCCTTTCGAGAAGCAGGGCATGAGTATTCTGGTAGGTATGTGCAGGAGCTTCGTTCCTCACGTCTTATTTCACGGCTCGTTGGGAGGTATGTCTAGCCCCTTCGCTGAGAAGTTCTTTCCACTTGTTTACGCGACAATTCGTCTTCTGGAATCTTTACTTTTCCTCGGATATCACCTTGACTCTTTAAGCACAACTGCGATTCTTTTACCCGGACTCCTCATACCAGCATTTTGCTGCTGATTCTAGAAAAGAGCGAAACCCGAAGTCACCCTCGTCACTCCGTCATCTCAGCTTCCGACCTCGAACTGTCCAGGAGAGTTCTGCCAGACCTACGAGGGTCAACACCCGGATGACTCGGACAGTGAAGACGACTTTCCCATCTTCGGAGACATAGATGATACCGCAAAGCAAGAGATGCCCTACTCATCAGACATGGTCAGCTCTTCGCTGGCCCTCCAGGCCCTGACACCCCTGGCTCCGGCGCCACAAGCGTTGACAGCAGTAGCAAGCAGCTTTAATCTTACCGTCCTGGGGAGCCGATGCCCTACCGCTGCCGGCTGGTTCGTCTCCGATTTTTACACATAGGACATTTTGTTGCATGGGCTTGGAACTTGAAGTCACCCGACGTTGAAGACTTTGAGGATATAGTACAAGGAGAGTACCCAAAGTAGCTTTGATCACCAATCCTTGGGATGAAACTCGTTTCATCCGATTAAATACAAACTTTGAACGAAAGGACAGATAGTGAAGAGGCAGAAAAATAAAGAGTACATATAAGAATAAGAAACCGTTAAACAAAACAAAGACAGGAACTATTAAACAGCCGTTGCTTTGTTGTTCATTACGCCCATTGGTATCACATAGCCAATCTTGCAGCTTTACTTCTTGCCGCCGCCCAAAACACCACCAAGGAGACCTCCGCCGCTCTTCTTCTTGCCTCCAGTAATGGAGCCAACGCCCAAGGCGTCGAGCACACGGTTGATACCGAGTGTGCCGAGAAGACCATCGAGCAGACCACCGAGACCAAGACCGCTGAGCTGTAACGGGTGTGTTAGCCAATGTTCAAGCAAATTCACCATGACTGGAATAAATGCAACAACTTACCAATCTGCCAACAAGTCCGAGTACTCCACTAAGAAGCAGACCAACGGCGGCAAGGATCTGGAAGAGAGGCTCGTTGAGCAGGCCCCAGAGCGGGTTGAGCTCCTTCTTGGCGTGGGGCATGTCCTCGAGCTTCTTCTTGGCGTTCTCGATGCACTGGTGGACGTCGCCGGTGAGGTCCTTGAGCACGTCGGCGAGGTGGTACTCCTCGGGGGTGGCCTCGCGGGCGGCCGTCTTGTGCTTGGCGTTGGCCGAGATCCTGCCGTCGGGATCGAGGCCCTTGATGACGCCCTTGGCTTCGGTGAGGATGCGGCCGCCTTCCTCGATCAAGGGGCGGACTTCGCGGACGAGGGCCTCCTCGTCGCGCTCTTCTTCGGGGGTGCGCTCTGCCTTGTCGATTTTCTGGGTTTTTTTTTCTCTGTTAGTGAAATGGACTTGACTTTGGGGGGGAGGGAGGGGGGGACGGGAGGAAGTCGACATTACCTCTGTGATCATCTTGCAGATGGGTCGGATCTTGTCCAGACACTGCTCAATGCAGACAGCCATCTGGATAGCGAGCTTCCTGTCCTGCTCGGCCTGCTCTCTCTTGGCCTTGTCCTCGGGAGACTCTTCCTCGGCGGGGATATCATCCAGAAGACTGCAATGACCGATAACAGTGCCCTTGCCATCGACAACATCGCCATCGTCATCAATCTCCTTGCCAGAGCAGATCCTGGGGTCACCAGAGGTGAGCTTGCCAATGATGTTACCGTCCTCATCCACAACATTTGCCTCCTTGTTGACCCGCCGTCCACTCAGGGGATTCTTCTTCTTCTCCACCTCCTCAGGCTCCCACCGCTCCGCCTTGCCAATGGAATTCCCATTCCGATCAAGCACATCACCATCCTCGTCGACCGCCCGTCCAAACAGCACCTTGGGATCACCACTAACCAGGCGCCCAACGATGTCCCCAGACGGTGTAATGACAGTCCCGTCTTTGGCAACAGTGCATCCCTGCAGCTCAGCAAACGGACCTTCCTTACTCCCCTCCCTCTCCCCCTCAGGAATGAGTTCCGCCCGGCCAATGACATCCCCGCTCTCGCTCAAGATATTCCCCTTCTTGTCACACATGCGTCCAACCATCTTCTTGGGATCCCCTTCGACAACCCGTCCAAAGATGTTGCCCTGCCCATCAACGCAATAACCAGCTTTATTCACCCTCTTGCCCGCAAGCAAGCTCTGGTCAACCTCAGCCTCGGGCTCGGGCTCTTCTTCCTTCTCAGGCTCCCAACGTTCCGCCTTGCCAATGACATTGCCCCCCTTGTCCAGAATATCCCCGTCTTTATCAACCGGCCTGCCCCTAAGGGCTTTGAGATCCCCAGAGACAACCTTGCCCACCCACTCCCCGTTGGAAACAACCATGCCTTCCCCATCAACGACAGCATCTTCAAAGGCTTCAAACGGACCAGGCTCTTTCATCATGTCGTCGCGCTCAGAGTCGGTGATGGGCTCGGCTTTTCCAATGACCTTGCCGTTTTCGGACCAGATGTCGCCGTTTTCGTCGACTTTCTTGTTGATTAGGTACTGCAGGATTCCTTGGACTACCCGGCCGACGACTTGTCCGTCGGGGGAGACGACGTTGCCGCCTTTGTTGACTTTGCCGTCTTTGAGGACTGAAAAGTCGAGTTGTTCGGGCACTGTCACGCCGGCTGTTGATTCGGGGGCGTTGGTTTGGCCTTCTTGTTGTTGCTGATCCTCAGTCTGTTCGCCGCCGGCTTGGGATTGATCGAACTGGGATTGGGTCTGGGACTGGTCGAACTGGGATTGGGTTCCGGTCTGGGACTGGCCGGTTTGAGTCTGCGACTGGCCGGTTTGGGTTTGTGTCTCGCCGCCCTCGGTGGTGGAGGCGTCGTCGGTGGGAGAGCGGAACGAGACGGTCTTGCCGGTCATAGACTGGGGGCGGTCTTGGAACTCGGAGGGGGCAGTTTCGGTTTGCTGCTCGGTCTGCTCTTCTCCGTCTTGGATTTGAGATGTGGGAGCACCGGTCTGGGTCTGGCCATCTTCTTCTTGTTGGGTCTGTTGGTCTTGGTACTCGGATGGCGCGGTGACGGTCTGGCCTTCTTGGTCCTGCTCCTGGGCTTCGGTGGCAGGAACCTCGGTCTCGCCGCCGGCCTCGGTGCTAGCACCGTCATGTTGTCGAGTCTGCTCCTCGGTCTGCGGGGCACCGCTGATCTCGGTAGGAGCAGTAGCATCGTCCTTGGCAGACTGGATAAACGACTCGCGAGCTTCCTCGGTATCCTTGTTCTCCGAGGCGAGGTCAAAGGCCTTCTTGGCTTGCTCGGTCAGTTGGCTGGTGTTGGAGCCTGCCTGGGACTGTTGCTCTAGGCCTGTCTCGGAGGAGGGGACTTCGACATCCTCACCGTCCTTTTGGCTGGTCGCTTCCTCAGTCTGGGGAGTGTGCGTCGTGGCCTTGTCGTCGGCCACGCTCTTGGCCGATTCGGTTCCCTGCTCCTCCTGGATGGCTTCGGGCTCGACGTTCTTGAGGGAAGACTGGTCCTGGTCCGGAGACTGCTCGTCGAGCGTGTCCTTGGTCTGGTCTACACTGACGCTCTTGTCGTCTTGCTGCGCCTCGCTCTGCTGCTCGTCATCCTGCAGCTTGATCTCGCCATCCTGGGTGTCAGCATTGGAACGAGAGCCAGCCTCCTCGGTGATATCATCGAGGGGCTCTTTTTCCTGTTGATGGGTGTAGTTCTGGGACGAAGCGGTGGTGGCGTCGTCGGCGGCCTCGGAGCCGCCGCCGTTGGCCTCGGAGTCCTTGGGCAGAGAGCGGGGGACTGCTCCGGCTTCAGAGGAAGTCTCGGCTGTCTTGGGGCCGCCGGACTTGCTTCCTGGCCAGGAGCCCGGAGGGAGTGTCTTCTTTTGGATGTCACTCATTTTGGTGGGATAGTTGAAGAACAGCTCCACGATCAAGTTTCAGAGATGATGTGCTAGGTAATGAGGATTATGAGATGGTGATATGGTAATACAGTGTTTGTTGTTTAGTTGTCGTTGATATTGAATTCAACGAGTAGAAATGTAGCTGGTTGTCTGATATAGTACAAGAGTACGATAGTAATGTAGTGTGATGTTTTATTTGTCTTGTGATGGATGGTATGGTAAAGTGGAAAAGTCTAGATCAAGATGGGAGCTGTTTCGCACGTACCCCGCGACTTTTATGGTCCTACCTATCATGAAATCTCCTCTGGAAGCTACATAAAGCCATGCAGGAAACAAGGTATTTTTCCTGTTTTCCCCTGGCTCCGGACAGCACAGATGGGCAGAGAGGATGGGAATCTCCCCTCGATGGAATCGATCACTCGCATGTGTCAAAGTGAACGTCATGATCGAAAGAGTGAAATGATGATGTACTTACGTCAGGGGGGCGGGAATAGATATTCTTGAGGCTTCTCTGGTCTTGACCTGTGATGCCGGTTCCCGTGTATCTGCATAAAACGGGCCGCCAGCCTTTGAGAAAGGTGTGAACATAAATCGCGAGGTTGGCCTTGAAGGCTTTGTTCAAACCTGTATTATGAGATGGAGGGGAGCTCGGTATCAGGAGTGGTGAGAGCTTGACGTGAACGGGTGGGCAGAAAGCTCTTTGGTTGGTTGTGATGAAGGTAGCACACCCGTTGCCTTGAGCGGGATGACTTCATGGGGCGCCGTTTCGAACTTGTCTTGTACTTCTCATGTGCAAATATGACCCTTGATCCATGTCCTGTGGCGCTCTTTGCTCGGGATTGGGACGGCCTTGAACTTGTACGGTGCAGACTGTGTGAAGAATGGAAGAATATCACTTGTTTCGTGTGGTTACGTACAGGTAAAGCCACGAACGGGAAGAGGGGTGTTGTATGTGGTATGATGTAAAGAGACGTTAGACTTGCACGTTTCCTTTGTGATAGTATCAGGACATACACTGTAGTGTAATGTTTGCGTACCAGCCAACTGGTAACCGGACCCTTCACAACAGCTGAAGAACCAAGATCATCACCTAGCCCAGAGAAGAATGGTCGGTAACAACGAGTGAGACAAACATGTTTCTGGAAAGATTTCTGACCGACCATTGATCGTAGCTAAGCTGGAGAAAGGAATAACGCCCGCGCATCCATCGACGGTACGGTATAACGTGGAGCTGTTCCAACATGTCTGCTAGCTTCACAGATCTCGGGAACAATCTGCAGAACCAACAAGCCCTATGATGTAACTGTCACGTAACTGGCTCGTAGCAGATATAGTATGTGCAGTGCAGCGGGTCGTCCATTGGGTCGTTCTGGTAGGCTGCAGATATACCTACCCCAGTATTGAGCTTGCATATCTTGGTAGTTGGTACAGGACAAGTCCCATATCCATGGAGCCCAACAGTGGTACTGGGAAAGGTAAAGTCACCTACCCTTAAGATCGCATTCACACTTTATGGTCTCCTTGACCTAGGTGACCGTTTCTCAACGCGGGAAATGAAGCTGCAGAGCCGTGGTAAGGAATACTACATTCACACCACCTCCATATCGGTGATCCTCCTCAGTTCCTTCCCCCCCCTCCCGTTCCCAAATCCTACTTGTCAACTTGCCCAACTGTGCAACATCTCCGCCACGATTCTTGTTTTGACAACTTCGGCACTGTTCATGAAAAGATGTGGCTTGCGCAAGCAAACATGGAAAAGGACGTCATGTCGGGCCAGTTTAAACCGGTCCCTTTGTGGCCAGCTTGGCCAGGTCGTCCCGTTGGTTGCCGGGTGACCTCCTCCACCAGCCCCTCCTTTTGATCAGCGGCCGGCCGGTGAAGAAAACCTGATTTTCAGTGCTTAAACACCCCTCCAAGAAGATCAAGGGGTACTGTTCCCCACCGTTGAGGATTCACTTATACGGGAAACAGGGTCCAGGTACCGATATGTACCTCCGCCTTTCGTTTCCTGCTCCGTTTTCTCGTCAAGACGGTAGGAAGGCTTTTATGGGCCATGTCACTCGCATCTTGCTCCGTCCATTGTGGGGCTTTTTCACTTATATGATGCTAATTTGAAGACTATGTCCGTTTTTTCCTCCTCGCTCCCCAAAAATTATTTGTTGACCTGCCCCTATTTCTCCTGATTTCGAGCCTACAAACACCAATTCACATATCAAATTTGACCAAGTGACAGTATTTCCAACGCCCAACTCCCGCTCCAGCCCTCAAGATATCGCAAACAGAACACCATTACAGACCCTCATATCCAGAGAAACATGGGCCTCACGAAAACGAAATATTTGGCCGAACTTGTTGACCTCCGAAAACCGTAGGAATCCGAATCGTCAACTGAATCCCCTCTGTGGTAGATTTGACATCCAGAAATATATCCGACGGGCTCTCTCCAGGGTTCTCCTTCCTCCAAGCCTGGGCATTTGCCCGCCTCTCCTCCTCCGTTCTCCTAGGTTTCCTCTCCTGGCTTGACTCCCCTTCCTCTGATTCTTCCGGTGGTGCGGGAGCTGGTTGCTGGGTGGGCTCCGGCTGTTGTTTATTCTTGCCCTTCTCCCCCTCAACATCATCATCATCTGCTTCTTTTTCTTCCTTGGGCGGCGACTTCTTCTCTGATTCCTTTGCCTCCATCTCTTCCTTTATCCTCCGGTGGTCTGGATTGTTGTTGTCGAGAAACTTGCCAACCACATTCCCCTTCGTGTCCAAAATGTTGCCCAAGTGGTCAACCATTAGGGGCGCATTGCTCCTGCTCATGATCTCAAACAAGCTCCTCGGCTGAGGTGAGCCGGGACTGCCGCTCCCACTGCCGCCGGGACTGCCCTTTCTCTCGATTTCAATGTCGGCCACATACCCAAGTAGCTCGCCGTTGTCACCAAGGATGTCTCCTTGCTTGTTGGAAACCTGCCGTCCAACGATCGATGGAAGATCGCCGCCGGCCCGGGCGAGAACTTGTCCCGTCTTGTCGTCTACAATGTCCCCAAACTCATCGACTGGCTTCCCCAACAGAAATGATCCCACAAAAGGTGGAAGTTTGGGACGTTCCGGAGAGACTGAGATGCTGGGTGTGATGCCAGGTGAGATGGGAGGAACTGGAGGAATGCTGCCGATCTTTGGTATAGGAGCAACATAAGCCGGTTCCCCCGGTTTGGTGATCTTCCTCTTTGGTCGTTTCGGCAGTTTGAATGATGGCTCTATTTTCTCGTCTTGGACAGAGTTGGTGTCCATGGATTTCTTGTTGGTTTGCTCCTCCGCCTCGACTTGTTCCCTCTTGACATCCTCAAGATGATCGGCCAGATGTCCAAGGCCCGGCGACCGAGCCTGCTCCTCCGCGTCAAGTCCAGATGTCATACTCTCAACTCTGCGAGGGTCGAAGTTCTTCTGTTTACTTGATGATCCGCCACTCTTGTAGGAGCTCCTCCTTGAGCTGGGCAAGAACGATGAGAATCTGGCCAGAGCCATGGGGCTTCCTTTGGTCCTGGAATGGACCGGTTGGTCACTGTCTAGCGAACACTATCAGAACTGCCTACAGCGCTCACAGATAGTGTGCTAAGGCAGTCTAGCTGTAGGGCCTGGAGCTCCGTTGGGTTCGACAAAGGGCGATCAGTGAATTCCTGACAGAAAAAACACACGTCATTGAACAAGGAGATGTCGAGAATGCTGATCACCGAAGAAGGACCCCGTTAGTCCGTGTTTTGGTGAGTCAGTTTGGCCGAGACTTGACAATTTCATAACTGAGGGTGAAGCGATGGAGACGGAGCTTCTATTCTTGCGCGCATTGCAGCTCGGGTAAGGGCCGGTGCTGCAGACCAGCACAAATGGTGGGATGCACCAAGGCAGATAATGCCAAGCCAATGACATCATATGCGAGCATCCTGGTCGTTTCATGCTGAAGAAGGGGGGTATATTCGGAGCAGAGGTGTTATTGGTTGGGCATGGTTGGGGATTCCGTTAAAATGGACAACTCCGTAACCTCGACGGAATTCTCCGTATGGCCCTGTTCTGATATCTCCTGAGATGCGGGCATGAACACGTGTCGGGCCGTGGATATCTGTCTTTCCTGAGCAGTTATCCAGACTTGCGGGACTGGTGAACAATGAATGTGTGGGGAAAACCGGTTGAATGAATGAACGAGTGTCTGGAGAGTTTCCACGCACGGCAGCCGCCACACAAGCCACAAGTTTACTTTAACGGCTCTGTGGCTTTGTGGGTCGTCGTTGACAAACCGGTTTTTTGAAGCTCGCTTCCCAATTGAGTTTGGCGGCGTGATGAGATGTGAAGATGGCGAGATGTGATCTGAACAGCACTCTAAACTCCAAGACTCTGGACTCGAGATGAAAAATTCGGACGAATGTCACAATGCCATCGCTAAGCCCCGGGCCAATATGTCGTATTCCGTCCACAGTAGCACCAGCCCAATATCAATAATTCACCGGTATATATGCTCGGCTTGGAGGAGCTCTGGGCGCAGTTGGCGCAGTTGATCAGAACTGTCAAGCCTGTACGGTAGATCTGGGACCTGAGGCTCGAGTCCCTAGGTGCATTCGTGCCACAAGACTGCCGTCTCTGGTAGACTAGTGGAGTTTGATAATATATCGCATTTTCTGTCGCACAGCGACAACAATGCGTTTGTTCTCCCGTGAGCCCGACTCGGATGGCCGCATCATGTTGGCAGCCGACAGCTTAAACTCACGATGGTTTGAGTGACAAACCCCTGACTGACATATGTTGTGATGTATCGCTTGGTGTGATGATGGGTAAATCCATGAACCATCGTGAAAACACAGAAATGTCTTGTCAAGGCTGTTGGGAAAGCGAGAAGACCTCCTGGTTGAGCGGATAAAAGCGATTCGATGTAAAATGGTTGATGGAAACTGGTGAATGCGCAAAAACGGGGGTTGCTTGGTGAAATCTTGGCGTCCATTCGCCGCTAAAAGTGTCACCTTTCCCACGCCAATGACGCTAGTGGCGGGTGAAGACGAAAATGAGACTCCGCTGGAGCGAGCCACACCTACCTTCAACGTCCAGCGCAATTCACCGACTCTCTGCATAATTCACCACTCAGGAAGGTTCGGACTGTCGCTCCTGGGGGCGCGCGCATTTTGTCCTTCCCCAATGCTTGACACAACCAAATTTCTCGTTCAGGTTCTCATCATCAGTATCATCATACGTTAATGGACCAAAGCGTTCTAAAGGTTAGGTAAGATTGAAGAATGGTCAAAGAGAAGATAATATTACAACAAGACTACTCTAAGCCTTTCGCCAACAAATGCTAAACAACAAAGACTCAAAGCCGTTCGATATTAATAACAAATACTTGAAAGTCAGACCACCAAACCGAAACCAAAATTGCGCCCGAAACCCCCGTCCGGATCCCAATGATGAACCAATAGCACTGCAAGAGAGTTGCCGGCCGACATCGACAATGGGTCAATCCTCCGCCGGAACTCACAAGACCGAAATTATCTAGTTGCTTCAGTTCCTAAGGAATTAGCCCAATGCCTTTTTCTCATCTCTGAAATATGCTGGTCTAATGTGTTCATCATGAAACTTCTGGGCGGCGCGCAACAACAACAACAACAACAACAACACCACATCCTGATCAACAGCTCCTCCTCTTTTCTGCCACTCGGTGCGGCATGCCGCTTATTGGCGGCACATGGTATTATTTTGCTCAAGTTTCTCTACATCGACCTTTAGCCCAGGTAAGAAACATGACGAGACATAAAGAAACTGACAACTCAGGGTGATAAAACAAAATGATGAGAGGTAGGTGAGGAAGGTAGGTAGGTTTCTGCTAGAGGCTAGAAGACCTTTTGTGTCGGCATTTCGGGATACATGGTTTTTTGCGCGCCGAAAGGTGTTGAGAGATGACGGGAGGGGGAGAGATGAGAGAAAACGAAACTTGGCTGGGAGACTTACAAGAGAGCGAGTTCAAGATCACCGTGGATCTTTGCCTTGAGCGTGATCTCAATGTCGAGGTTGAGATCTAGTCTGAGGCGGAGAGTATCACTCTTGCCGCCGCCGTCACCGCCGCCTTGTTGCTGGACGGCACCACCTGCAATGCCGCCCAGGGCACCGGTGGCGCCGTTGATGAGTCCGCCGGCGGTGTTTGTGACTCCGTCGAGAGGTGCAAGGTCGCCCAAGGGGCCGCCGGCACCGCCCTTCTTCTTGTTGCGTCTCCGTGGTGGGGGAACATACTCCTCCTCTGACTCTTCCTCGTCGGAGCGGTAGGCCTGCTTCGTTTGCTTCTTGGGCTTTGCTTCAGAGCCGCTTCGGGACGACATGTTGGCGGTTGTGGTGTTGTTGTTTTTTGACAAAAGGTAGGAATAAACCTGACGAAAAGGGGTATAGGCGAGCTGGACTGCAGAGGACTGAACTGGACTGGATATGGTGAAGATGCAGATTTCTCAGGGTCTTTGGAGATCCCAGAGATATCAGCTTCTTTATTTGCGATTTGGACCGACTAAAGGTAAAGGAGAAAACAGGGTTCACACCAATGAAGTCATCGGCCACATGCGAGTCCGTTTCGTTTCCCTTTCCCTTGGCTAGCTTAGCTGCTTGCGCACTCCACGATCCCGCATAACGTCGAACCCACACCCCCATCTCCGAAACCCCCAACTTCTGATGATGAAATACTCGGTCGTTCAAGAGGGCTGTGTATAGGCGAGAAGGTCTGAGCATGAAACAATTGTGCGCGCGGACTGCGGAGGGTGTGCATTCACTCTATTGGTCTGAGCCGGATGTACCTCCGGGGTACACTAACTGTCTGTAGTCCTGAGGTACACCCTCGCGGACGAAGAGTGTAAGTGGATTTTCCCGAAACGGTCATCCTTCTCATCGAGCACACTTTCACTTTGAACTAGCAGAGTTCTATTTCCCTACCCAGCGCTATCACGGCCCTAGCGGTCCAGACACTGTAAGGTGTTATCCCGTCCCTGGCCCATACGCTTAACCTTCCTTCCCGCGGTTTCATGCCAAGAAAACCAGAGGCACAAGAAGGCACAGTCAGGCACACACTGCAAGAACACATCTCCCGTATTGGCCCCATGATCAACCGCTCCTACATTAATTGCCCTACATTACCGCCGACTAACACCGTTTACCGTTACATCCAAGTTGAATACAACAAAACGGATGCTACTTTACGTTGCGTACGAGTGTACGTACGCGAGCTCGATGATCACAGTCACCTCATGTTACTGCATAATACTATAGCTTCTCGTTTAGCTACCCTCCCCTCCATTCTGCTGGTCCCCCTGCTTCTTGACGTACTGGCTCTTCATGCCCAACTGCAGCTGCCGGCGAAGGCGAATCGGAACCCACTTGAGTCCACCCCCACCACCACCGCTACTGCCTGTGCGGTTCTCCCCTCCCCCGCCTTTCTGCTCCTTCCTCTTTTCCCCTCGCGTTTTTTCTTTCTCACTTGGCTCACCCTCATCTTCGTCCTCCCCACTATCCTCATCGCTCTCCTCGTCCTCCGTTTCTGACTTCTCTGACTCCTCGTCTTCTCCCCAGAGCTCCCCGCTCTCCTTTATCCTCCCATCCCGATCCCATGCAATGGTCCACTTGTCATTTGGCAGGAGGACCGCAATAAACTCCTTGTCGTCTTTATCCAGAGTAAGCCACTCCTCGTCAGCGGTCCAGTACCACGGCGATGTGACATGTCCACCTAGTGTCTCCTGTCTCCCACCATGTCTCAATAGATTGTTGTCTTTGTCGACAAAGATCCAGTTGAGCATGGGCGGGTCGTCGGCGATGGTGCTCACCAGGCCCAGCTGCTGTTCCTCTGACGGATACGGGAAGTAGTACCCCGTAAATTTGTGACCCGGCATGGGAAAGTCCGGGTGGTCGATCCAGACCTGCCGGTGAGTCAGTTAGTCTGCTTCTCTATTCTGTACGAACTGGTGCTTGAAGAAGGTGGGACCAGTCGACGTCATGATGCTCATGTCTTCCTTTCACATGAGAAGGCAGACGGAGAAACATGAAGTGACAGATGTGTGGCTGAAGAGACAGGGGTTGAGTCCGGGGTACACCAAAAGACTTACCCTTCCACCTTTGAGCACGACAGGATAGTCCTGCGGCCGTTTCCCATCGAGGGAAACGGTCGCTGCCAAGTGGAACTTGGCCTTTTCCTTCGCCGCGGCATCGGCCTTTTTCTGGGCGCTCAGTGCCTGGCAGACCCCAATCGTGGTGGGTATGGCAGAAACGACCAGTAGTCCGATTACCATTTTCGTGGTTTGTCAGATTTGACTGCTTTTGATATGAATAGCTGGGGTGAAGAGGGTGAGGATGCAATATGGAGAATGATGAGAATATTTCCGGGTTTCAAGCGAAGCTAGGAAGAACTCTGCGTCCCTCTCATAACCCTCAGGGACTTGGGCTGCCATCTCTTCGTCATATAGCCTGATCCTGATCTTGATCATACCGTTTCATTAACGGTGGGATGGCTAATCAACACATCAACCAGGCCATGAGGTGCTCTAGAGATACCCCATCACACCCCTTTCCTTTCCCTTCTCGTCCTCGCGCATGTTTTCCCGGCTCGCCAAGTGGGATCGATCCCACCATCTCAAAAGCTTGTTTCAATCTCAGCCGCCCTTTAGCCTCTTCTACTGGCCAACTCCATGCAACAACTACGTCATCGCCCTTATGCAACTGCGCTCACCAAAGCGAGGCATGCCTCAGAGCTTCAGAGCAACCAGTGGGAATTTCCGTATTGTCTTGAGAAAACCTGTTCTCGCGCCCGGGTCCAACCATCCATTCCGTCTGTTTCGATCACGCCAGTCTAGCCAGTGATCCGACCCAAATGTCGTCACTGCTTCAGACTCTGTAGGACCGCGTGGTTGGGAGGTCGGCGGCATACCACAACCATGTTTCCGTTTGGCTAAATTGGCTTAGGGTATGATGCATAAGGGGTCTTTGGACCCTTGGTCGATCAGAAGCCCAAAAAAGCCTGCTTTGCTTGCCTTGCTGTACACGTACGATGATGGGATTCCCTCGTCATTTTTAAAGCAAATCTTTAGTAAATCCCATTCTTTGTCCGGCCCTTTCCTTCTCGTCCCAACTTGTCAGCACAGTTCAAAGTAAAACTGAGCCCTCATCGGTATGCCAAAGAGATCCAGGAACAAGAGAAACCAACAGAACAACAATAGCAATTCCAACATGGCTACAGTGAGTCACAGTCAACCGGATTGTCACGTCGAGTGTGCAAGGTTACTAACATGGCTCCCTCAAAGAATCAGAAGAAAGATAACAACCTTCCCGGGATGAACGACCCAGTGGAGGATCAAAAGCCAGAGACCCTTCAGGACGAGCAAACCGCCGGCCCATCAGTCGTAGAAGATGTTGCCGCTGCCAGCACAGCCGACACCGTCAAGAACGACCAGAAAGATGGCCCCGCTCATCCCGACAACGAGGAGTATGACGAGGATGATGCCGAGGGTGAGAACCAAAAGGTCCTAGAGGACGACTACCAACACGACGATGACAAGGACGCCGAGGATCAACAAGAAGAGGAAGATGACGACGATGACGTAGAAGAGGTCCCCCGCATGAACACCAAGAAGAAGCAACCACTACCCCAAGAGGAAGAGGACGACGACTCTGAAGAAGACGAACCGGAACCCCAACTCGAACCAGCCAAGACAGAGCGGTCTTCTTCTCGCGCATCCAGCCAGCCCGCCACGCCAAAGGAGGACGAGAAGCCCCAGCCAAAGTGGATGTCAAAGAAGAATAAGAAGGAGGATACCACCTCCAAAGCCCTCGCGCCGCCCGCCAAAAAGCAGAGCGCCAAGGAGAAGAAGAGCAGGCGCCGACGAAGACGCTACGAGACGGAGAGCGAAGAGTCGGAGAGCGACGAGGAAGACGCGGGCCAGTATCGCAGACAGCAGCAGATGCTGTATCAGCAACAGATGCAGCAGCAGCAGATGCAACAACAGCCCGCTGCTGATGCCGGCGGCAAGAACCCGCTCAAGTTGAGGCTCGATCTGAATCTGGAAATCGAGATTGAGTTGAAGGCGCATATCCATGGCGATTTGACGCTTGCTTTGCTGTATGTGGACTTTTTTCTTTCTTTTCTCCTTCTTTTCTTTGTGTGTGTGTGTGTGTGTGTCTGTTGGCATTACTGTTTTCCATTCCCCTTTCTTTGCTTCACCCCTTTACTCCTACCCTCCCCTGGTTATGCGAGCGTGCGAGCGTGCGATTCTGCCAACTTTAAACCACAAAAGGGCACCCGATCTAACATTTTACCCCCCCTTTTTCCAACAACAAAAAAGTCAATAACGGGAGTTACTCATACACGATTTTTGGCAAATACTTAGCAACTGAGGAATTACGGATCCCGCCTTGTCATTTTGAAATTTTTCATCACGGTTACCGCTTTAAGCGAGGAAAGATGGGCTAACGACGGTATTCAACTGCGATGGAAACAGTGACGGGATGTAAATCAACTTTCTTGACACCTTATACTCGACGAGTTGTTTCGGCAAAAATCTGACCTACTTGAGTCTGGATGTGGTACCACCACCGTCTTTCATTTTCTTGTTTTTGTTTGTTTCATATGATGTTGGATGAACATAGCGACCGTGTACTACTTACTTACTTGCCAGTGTTTCTTACTTGGGCTTTTTGTATCGTTCCGTATTGCTTGTTACTCAGGTTACAGGTATACGTTACGTAATGTTAGTCATCTTGTAATATATCGCTCTCTAATTCGATAAAAACTTTGATGCTTTACTGTGTACACTACCTGGTAGCCATGCTTACCTTAAGGACATGTTGTCGTTGCCTCGAATATATGCTTCTTAGCCTTAACTGTCATGGGGTTGGATATGATATGTAAGCTGAGGCCGTCTTGAGAAGAATGAAATAACAATAAAAGATCTGTTGGCACAATGTCGTTCATTTAAGCTCGAGTGAGGTGACGAGCATAACGGGTGGGCGCGGGTGTACGACCACGAGACGGCAACATACATAAGGCATCCCGAGATGCCATGTTGACATAATATATGGGTTTGGGGATATGCTTGTTTTGATGTCGATCTTGGAGCCAAGCAGTGAGTAAAGAGGCTGAGAACATTTGAGACAGTCCTCAGCCTCTTGCTTTGTTATGCGGTACACGTATATACGTTCATGGGAGCAACGGAGCAGGCAGTGCAGTTGAACATAGGATGAGCGCCATTTGATCTTCTCGCCGGTATGGATTTTGGGAAGCATGATGATAGAAGTGATAATGCATTGTGTGATTGCTGTGCTTATTGCAATGATGAAACAGCTGTGTATGCTTGTCGGCATGGTTGTTATGGAGCATTGAATATCATGTGCTGGCGGTGTGTTTTACCCCTGACTCGATTCATTATACAGTAGGCTACTCAGGGCATGATAGTCGCAAGGTATGTATATCTATATCAGACTATATGTCGGTTTCTCGGTCCATGTCTCATTTTGGATTTTGCTCTGAATCTTGTGATCGATTCCCCCTTCCCCGAGACCTGTGAACTGTCGACTCGAAAGGAAAGGAACCCGGATGAAGGCCATGTAGGGCGAAATTACAGACATTGCAGATAGCGTAGATATGTCATCGAAAGAAGATCTTGGACAAGGCGAGGCGAGGTAACAGTACGTCGTGACGACGGGACATTGAGCCAAATGCGATATCGGGGCATGCGCTGATCTTGGTCGCGGGACGGAGTACCACAGGAAAAGCGCCACATACGTGATAGTACCGTCTTAGCAGACGTTGAGGATCTCCAGACTATGATACCGGCGTTTGACCATAGAACGACTCTGAGGATGGTCGGCGGGCCGTCTTTGCAGCAAGATGGTGATTTAGGAGGCTTGGAGATGCCATACCGGGGTAGTCATTAGCAGTCTGCCTGCTGTGTTTACCCGTGGAGACCGTCCATGATCACCATTGCAGCTCATATAGGTCAAATATGGCAAGGACTACACGGCACTTAAGTCAACCAGTACATAACTCGGACGAACATGAGTGTTTCCCTTGTCAAAGATGCCCCAGGCACTGATAAACCGAGATATGTTCTCTTGAGGGCATGATTCTGAGGTGTGTGGAATACAAAACCGTTGAAAAGCCACATACGTTTTTGTGCTACAGCAAACACCAATGACATGGTCCTGATTAATGTCTTTCTGTACGATGAGCGGGTTATCCCTGGTTGAGGGTTGTTGATCGCTCCGGGCCGGCGGCACCAGTGGAGTCGGGTCAAACCGCTGCTCCGTCTCGAGGCCGAGTGAACCTTGATGGGTCCCGGCAACGCGTTATGCCTGTGCAACTCCAAAGTCGTTTCGACAGCCCCCGACACCGTCGAGCATTTAAATTTTAGCGGTCCTCCGGTTCGGGATTTGGTCCGTGTTTGAAGGTGGAGAAAAAGCCTGCATCAGCCCAAGTATCAGTCTCCATCGCGGTCGCATCGCATGTGTCGGTTTCTTTTCTAGCACGCCTGTCTCGTCAGTTGAACAATGATAGAAACAGAATTTGGGTGGTTGTACAAGTTTGGGTGTCAAGACACAACGATGAGCTTTTCCACGTGCAACGGCTGCCGAGGAATCCAAGGGCCGAAAATTCATGTCGGCAGGTCGGCTCATGGCAACCTGTGCCCTGTCAGTGTCAGGGAAGCAATAAGAGACTTTGCGGGGAGATAAACGGCCGCTGATTGGCTGTGTCTTGGACCCTCTCTTCCCCGCAATATTTTTTCATCGGCTCTTGGGATCCTCGTCTGATTCCAATGCCAACTGTCAAGTGCCTGGCTTGCTCAAGTGTGCTTCCCTCTTTTCCCGGGATGAATAATTGCACCCGTGCTTGCGTGACACATAGGACGGGAATGGATTGGGTTTAAAACCACTTCTCGAAATCTTGTTCTCTTCGATTCAGAAGCGTCTCACGAGAGCCGACTGTAGTATTTTCGAGACCGCCACCCTACTTTAAAAGAAGTTGTGTGTTCTAGATCCGAAGTAGATCGGCATGTGCCCGTCGTCCGCGCCCAATCACAGACGGCGAATTGCTTCCGACATCGCCACTTGGGACCACTCTGCGAGCCGTGCGCGGCAACTTTGCTCCAGGACCCCACACTCCAGGGACCGATTTTTTTGGAGCAGGTCAGACTCACACCGTGACCGCCCCGAATTGCTGCCGGGCCTGACTCCTCCAAGATTTTGGGCCTTCTTTGATGATCCCAGACCGATTCCTCCCCCGATCAATCCACCTTTCCGAATCATCATCGGATTGAACCCCTTCTGCCACTTTATGAAGGCGGCCATACACAGCAGCACTCATTCCCCTCCGTAGCAGTTCAAACTGCTGCGTTTCCTTATTCCTATTCCGTTTGTTATAATTCAATTCCTCTTTCATTCTTTGCTTTGCCAACCTCTCCGCTCTTTCCGACCACCTGCCCACCATGCTCCGTTCCCGACAGGCCGGCCGCGCCTTGAAAGCGCTGGCTGAAGCGCAACCATCTAGCCAACGCGCCTTCACAACCTCACAAAAGGCTCTTGCTGTACGAGCTGGACGCAAAGGACCCCTGAATGTCAGGAATCAAGCCACGGCCGCCTCGCCAGCGTACGTTTTACCTCGTGCTCTTACGAGCAGTGACTCATACTCGCCATTGAGACTTGCTGACATGTTTTTTGGAAAGTGAGGTACGGCCGAAGCCCAGCCCGTCGTTCAATGCTGCCCCGGCCCCCGAAACCCGAAGCCATGTGCAGCCCCTCGTCAACGCCCAGAAGAGTGAAATGGACGAGTCGTATGTTCACCGCCGCCCTCTCACACAAATTTTCACGTCTAACCGAGACTGGATAGGTTCATTGGCAAGACTGGAGGCGAAATTTTCCACGAGATGATGCTGAGACATGGTGTGAAGCATATCTGTGAGTAGTGGTCCCCTTATTGGCGACGAATTGAAGTGGTCTAACCCCTCTGTAGTCGGTTATCCTGGCGGCGCTATTCTACCCGTTTTCGATGCCATCTACAACTCCCCACATTTCGACTTTATTCTCCCCAGGCACGAGCAAGGTGCTGGCCACATGGCTGAAGGCTATGCTAGAGCCTCAGGAAAGCCCGGTGTCGTCCTGGTCACATCCGGCCCTGGCGCCACCAACGTCATCACCCCTATGGCTGATGCCCTAGCTGACGGTACCCCGATGGTTGTGTTCTCCGGCCAGGTCGTAACGTCCGCCATTGGAAGCGATGCCTTCCAAGAGGCCGATGTTATTGGAATTTCTCGGGCTTGCACCAAGTGGAATGTCATGGTCAAGAGCGTCGCGGAGTTGCCACGGAGAATCAACGAGGCGTTCGAAATCGCCACCAGTGGAAGACCCGGACCCGTCCTCGTGGACCTTCCCAAGGATATCACTGCCGGTGTCCTCAGAAGAGCCATTCCCACAGAGACCGCCATTCCGACCATTCCCAGCGCCGCTTCCCGGGCTGCCATCGAGCTCAGCAAGAAGCAGTTGAACGACTCGCTCCGCCGTGTTGCTGATATGATCAAAATCGCCAAGAAGCCCGTCATCTATGCTGGTCAAGGTGTAATCTGTTCCGAGAACGGCCCGGCCCTGCTGAAGGAGTTCGCTGAAAAGGTCTCGATGCCCGTTACCACTTCCCTCCATGGCCTCGGTGGCTTCGATGAATTGGACCCGAAATCGCTCCATATGCTCGGCATGCACGGTACTGCATATGCCAACATGGCTATGCAAGAAGCTGACTTGATCATCTCTCTCGGCGCCCGTTTCGATGACCGTGTCACTCTCAGTATCCCCAAGTTCGCGCCTGCTGCTAAGGCTGCGGCTGCAGAGGGGCGCGGCGGTATCGTCCACTTCGAAATTATGCCCAAGAACATCAACAAGGTTATCCAGGCCACCGAGGCTGTCGAGGGTGATGTCGCCAAGAATCTTGCCCTTCTCATGCCGATGTTGGAGTCCAAGTCCATGGCAGACAGGAAAGCCTGGTTTGATCAGATTAACGAGTGGAAGAAGCGGTGGCCCATCACAGACTTCGACCGCGGCACACCGGATGGCGCGATCAAGCCTCAGCTCCTGATCGAGGAGCTCAGCAAGCTGACTGAAAACCGGAAAGAGAACACTTACATCTCTACTGGTGTCGGTCAACATCAGATGTGGACTGCTCAACACTTCCGGTGGAGACAACCCCGCAGCATGATCACTTCTGGTGGTCTGGGCACCATGGGCTATGGCCTTCCAGCCGCCATTGGTGCCAAGGTAGCGAAACCCGATGCCCTGGTTATCGACATTGACGGAGATGCTTCATTTGGCATGACTTTGACCGAACTGTCGACTGCTGCGCAATTCAACATTGGTGTCAAGGTTATTGTGCTGAACAATGAGGAGCAGGGTATGGTGACGCAATGGCAGAATCTGTTCTATGAGGACCGTTATGCCCACACTCACCAGAAGAACCCTGACTTCATGAAGCTCGCGGATGCCATGGGTATTCAGCACAGACGTGTGGTCAAGCCCACTGATGTTGTGGACAGCCTGAAGTGGCTGATCGAGAGCGACGGACCTGCTCTTTTGGAGGTTGTAACGGACAAGAAGGTGCCTGTCCTTCCAATGGTACCCACAGGATCTGGTCTCCACGAGTTTATTACCTGGGATAGTGGTAAGTACTAAAAACCCTCTGCTGTCTTGCAACAGATTGCTAACAATCCAACAGAGAAAGATAAGAAGCGCCGTGAACTGATGCGGGAGCGCACTTGCGGCCTCCACGGCTAAGTGGAATAATTGGACAACTTTGAGTTAACGCGATGATTTTGACTGATGGCCCCAGATGGTCACATGGCCGGCCTGCTTTGGTATTTTCCCTTTCATGAACGCGCTTCAAGTTTTGGGGTTTACGGTTTTTAGGAGCACACAAAATTCTGGCACATTATTTGGCATTGAAGCCAGATATTATTATTGCATGACCAGGGGCAGGCAAAACTAAAAGTATGGCTGCATATCCTTTGGTGGTGGTGAGATAACTGGTTGGTACGGAGTTACCACATGGTGTGAGGTGCTTTCGACAATAACAAAATAACACAAGTAAAAAGGCTGATTGGACCACCACCTTTATTTGTTCTTATGGTGGCTTTGTATATATTGGATAATGGATACCATGGGTGTTTTGTTTTGGCGTCTTTATACATTCGGACTCTAGTGCTTCATGTTGCTGGTTTTAGTGAATTTGATCCGAATAACCAGTTTTCCATCCAGGCTTGTCATGTTAGAATTCGGCCTTGAAGGATCAACGTTTGGGAATGTCTCACCGATCAAGCCAATCCATTTTTTTCCTTTGACGAACGAGGCGGCATACTGAATCATAAATGTATGTACATATGTCTTGGAGTTTGACAGGAAGTACGGAGTACAGATGGCGGGTCCGTAGGAGACCTCCCGAAGCAGGCCAACCAATCAGTCATGGGTGTACGACCGACGATGTTGCACCAACACCGTACGGATACACGTTCAATAATGACCGATCGATATGACAGGCCCTAGTCCTCGTGTCAGGTACAGTTTGGATCCTCGAGATAATGCACAGGAGATTAGTCGAATAGAACTGAGATTACAATGAGACAGTCAGATAGAGGACGACCCGCTTCACAGTTCACGCTGCAGCTTGCTTATACATAAGGTAGGATGGATGGAGTCTTCGAAAGTAACGCTGGCTCCGTAGGGAATAGGGGGATCGCTTCAGGGAACAGGATGACGAACTATCGGGTTCAATCGCTAGAAGGAAAACAGAAGAAAATGGAAAGGGCAGATCTGAAACAGTCCAGCCTGCTCATGTGCCAGGGCATGTGCCTGCGCTAGTGCATGGTTGCCTACTGTAGGTACCGGATCTGTACACTAATGTCCATCCTGGACCCGGCTAACCCGTACCGCCTATACAGTACGGGGGTACCTGCTCACAGACTTCTGTGGACAGGGGAGGTACGTATAGCTTCCCATTCCATCATGAAGATATCCTCATCTGAATTTTTCCGAGAAGGAAACATCGTCTCAGAGAATTAGACTTGTTGTCCAAGTTTCTTGCACGAGATAGATACCAAGGCTTCACCGCCGCCCTAGGGCTTACATTGCGGTCTCAACATTCACACATTTGGACGAACCACAGCAGCTGAGCAGCCTTACCCCACATTCACACTACACATCATCGTCGTCCCGTTTTGGGAAGTCACAGAAGGGACGACCTCTCTTCTTTGCTACTGCCAATTGATGAGAAGCGGTGAACTCATCTTTCATGTTGTCGGGCATTCAATCACCAGCACTCTTGACTCTTGAGCACATCTCCCACACACTCTGTCTTTGATCCCGCGCTTCGATTTTCGGAACCAAATCTCGGATACGCAACCATCCCGTTCGGGAAACTTTCCAAGCATCTTCATCACTTCCACCGGGCAACAAGCACCCCGTGCATCGCCCTAATCACGGAATCCAGCCGGCGGACGCACAGATGGAGTAGTATTCGATGTACCTGGGAATGAGTATCTATCAAGCAGTTGGACGTTTTACACTGGCCCGGACAATAAACCTGATCGACTCGGTACCAGACCTCAGCAAGAAAATCCGGATGCCCTCGAGGCTGGCACGTCGAAAAGCCGCCAAACGGAAAGCCGCCAAAGGTCGCCAATTTCATCATATGCGTAAAGTTGTGCCATGCATCTAGAAGCAGCGAAGATCGAGTCCAGTTCAAATTTCCGTCTCTAATTGCTAACTTAATGTCTGCAGATTCTTGCTTTGTTATTCTCAAGCAGGATTCCCAGAAAGAAGTTTTCTAGTAGCGAACAGGCTGGAACAAGATGTGCGTCTGCTTGATTCATATGCAGCTCCGAGGGCGTAAAGAGCTTGGTGTTGTATGGAGAGAAAGGCCAACACCATACGCATACGCCCCCCCTTAATTTTGCCTTGCCTCAAATCTGCGCCCAAGAGAAAAATTTTCCTGCAACTCTCAACATTTTGGCCATTCAGCGCAAAACGATAACAGGTTGGGATAGTTGACATTGTCCACGTTATTGTCTCGCAACATGCCACTTCTGCACGTCTTGGGTGTGGCATTTTCCCCAGGTCTGGGAGAAATTATGCAAGGTACCAGACTTTTGACAGCGAATCCAGACCTCTGTGCTCACCTAGGCAGCCCGGTCTACCGAAGGCGAACCAGATATCCGGATGTGGCGGTGAGAACAGAGATCTTCCTGGGATCTTTTCAGAGAGATCTGTTGCCTTACACCTAGTCTCTCTTCCGCCCCCGGTAACTAACCTGCAAGCACTCCAGCTTCGAGGTCGCCCGAATGGGCCAGCCGCCTTGGCTAGTCTGCCGGAGAGTTGACACCCGGCAGTCTTGCTGTGTTGTGATTCCTCTCTCTCTCAAAGATAAACATTTTTTTTCCCTTGCTCCACCAAAGTGGTGGGATTTATAAAAGGATGAAGAGCAGGCAGCATGACCCGTCTGGTGGCTGCCATGGCATGTTTCCTTTTCCTCGACACACAACACACCACAGCCTATCTTCGGTCAACCCAACCCTTTCCGTCTTTCCTTCTGTACGGCCGTATTTGCTCCTTTCCCTTTCCCCGTCTCCTAACTTCAGTCTGTCGTTCTCTCCGTCATCGATGATACCTCGAGTGTCAAGGCCTGATTGTCTCGTCAAGCCCAACCTTGTGCCGGACCTTCACCTTCATTGCGAGCATTTATATCTTTTCGAGGCTTCCCCAAAGGACGTTGGTACCAGTTGAACCCCCTCGATCATCGCCATGCAGCGCAACGATACCGCTATCGCTTCACATGGAGATGGTTATTCGTTGCCAGATATACGGCGACACTTGAGAGCCATTTTCTATTGGTTGCGGAATGACGAGGACGCTCAGCGTTTCTACGAGCTAAACCAGGCTCCTTGGAGCAACAACGTCTGCCGTGAGTAAATACTGCCTTCCTTGCCCTCATTTCTGGCTAACGATATCTTCAGGACCACTCTCCAGGCTATCTGCTCTGTCAGCTTCGAGTAACAATACAGTTCCTTCCATGGCCATGTCCAACCACTCGCTCTCGGACGACTTGACATGGAGAGGCGAGGCCCATCCTCCGATGACCGCCTTTCCGACATACAACGATATCGCATTTCCTCAAGCTCCGCAAGAGCCAGCCCGGTACCTTGGACAACAGTGGGATACGCTGTTGTTCATTGATAAAGGGCGGAGGATGCGAACACCTACCTCACGTGGGTCATCTTCAAGGGGCAGAACCCCATTGCCCTTGCCACTACAATGCCCACTCTGCGCGGTAGTTGGGCTCGTCGTGTCGTGCCAACGGCAGTCGGAATTTAAACGACATCTGAAAAATAAACATTCGCATAACAAGGTGTACCTTTGCCCTCACCAAGGCTGCAGTCTCGCATTTGACGGCGAATGGGCCTTCAACGAACACTGCAGGAGGGCTCAGCGACACACAGTGAACAGCTTGCAAGTTACTCCTACCAAGTTGCAGGCGCAGAAAGTCTTCGCATGTGGATTCTCGATCTGCAGAGATATTCTGGAAGCCGAAAATGACGAGGACGCCGAGGAAAAGCTCAACGGGTACATCTCTCACATCAGCGACCACCTGAAAAAGAATCCCAAGCCGCAATGGAACTATGCCGTTTACTTCAAGAATCTGATGTATCAGAAGGGGCTCAAGGATCTTTGGAAATCTCGCAAAAGGGCGAATACAGGCATCAAATGGCAACCCCAACCTCACAACTCGTATGTCTTGATGAAAATCATCGAAACCCGTCGCTACTATGACGCGGCATTGCTGGTCCAATGTGTTGAGGCTGTGGGCTCTCCACCATACAACAAACCAGATTCACCCGCCTTCCCACTCCCACACAATCTGTCACACCCCTTGGAAATTGGTGCTGGTGGCGATTCGGTTCATAATGTGGCAGAGCTTCAAACTAACGACCCTGCCGGCCTTTCCAAGGACGCTTCCGTTTCGCAGACGACGCCGCCGATAGCCCAGGAAGAATATCCGATCCATTTCCCATCCATGAACGACTCTCACGTCCAAATCTCCCAGGAGACCGAGAAGGTGTTGCCTCGATCCTACGATCTGACCCAACCATGCACGCACGCTGTCTCTTACCTGAATTCCGACCACCAGAGCCAGGTTGGGTATGACGTACACCAAATGTCATCTCCTTTCTTTCCGGGTAGCCTGCCGGCTACTCATCAAGCATCACAATACTCAAGCGCGCCCCAGAACTGGAACTCGGCTGGCTATTTTCCGCCTGAATATCAGGATCACCTCATTGATCCCGAACTCCTCGCAGCCAACGACTTCCCTAGGACCGATCATTCAATGTACCTTGAGACAGCTGAGGATGGAACAGACCTAGCCCAAGACTACGCTTGATAAGTCCGGATTCAGCACGTCCTTGCATACCTCGGTTTACATCTACCTGCATTCACCTACATCTCTTCTACGATTATATCGTTGTAACATCACCAGGGCAGCACGACCAGGACCCCAGCAGACCCTGGAGGCGTTGCCCGTTTTATCTGTACTACCACCTCACGCCATAACCCTAACCTCATTTCTTGGTTTCTTTTCATTTCACGCCCAAAAGAGAATAACAGGACCGCATCCACTCCCAAGCCATATAACCTAGATTGTAACAGTTGGCATTTCTTCCCTGTCATTTCTCTCCTTCCTTTCCTAACGTCTCATCTCAGAACCGGGTACCCAGATTGTCTAAATTACCCCAATCCCCATGCAATAATGACCGATAGCCCTACCATGTTACGATATACTACGAACGAATATCTATGTCCACACATATGTATGCTTTATATACGCGACATGATGTATGACCGGCTGGTTGGATAATTCCCTTTATGACTTTTGTTTAATCTTTTGGCACTACGTTTCTTTTGCTTTCCTTCGCTTCTTGCTCGGTAAAAGGGTTAATAGAGAAAACGAAAGGGATCACTAAACCGGAGGATAAAAATTAACGTCATGTCTCGTTGTACTTATATCATTGTAATATATATTTTTCAATTTATACCTTTTAATCTTCGTTGTTTGATGCTCCTCCTAGTATTTGTATCTACATGTGGAATTCAGAACGGGATGCCATTAGCACGATGTTATACAGAAGAAATGATGCCATCAGGCCACTACCTCCAAATGGAATACATACTTCCCTTCCCTGGAGCTAGGGCTTCTCTAACACGAAATAAGCCCACAAGATTACCTCTCGATTATATTACTTGACACCCCGGAGGTTATAACCTTGAAGAACATAGATAGAGAGTGTCTCGAACCATAACATAAGAGTGATTACCTTTTATCAGCTATGAACTTGGAACCAAGTCCCTCCGTCTTTTATATAAGAAGGGGCAATGCGGTTTTAGTTTAGGTGTTATAAGAGTTCGAAGCACTGAGTACCTACATGTAATAATTTACGAACGGGTATTAGCTGCTCCAGACTCTTGCGGCAATAACTTGGCCCAGGGAAGAAGAAGTGGAATTTATCTATCGCCCGCCCATGAGTACAAAGTCGCACCCGATCGCCTCCATTGACAGACTTGAACAAGACCAAGGACATTCTCTAGGCGCGCCTCACGAACTTCTCCACCACGCAACTTCCCGAGGCAAAATCCATCATATTCGTTCGCTGCGTCGTCATCAGTCTGTGTCGTCTTCCTGCTGTTGCACATGTGCTCATGGGCCCCACTCGAGTACATACAAATGGGAGAAAACGTTGGAAATCAGCAGATATCGATAAGCTTAAATAGAAGCTTAAACTTAGACTCAAGTTTAAGCATATAGCACATTCTGAAGTTGCGACTACCTACCCAATACGTGAAAACTGGGATAAGAACTAAAAGGTACCTGGCTTATTTGTGAAAGTGCTGGGCTCTTACTAGTACTCGTTGAATGGGCGCAAATTCCATACCTGGTTTTCGTGTGCCAAATCATGTCCACTCCCAGGACTACTGACTTGGTCCCTCCATAAATAAGCAGTTGTCACATGAGTAGAGTATAGCAATGACATATTTATTCTCGTAAAGGGTACATATGATACCTAATCATACCAGGAGAAATCCACCAGACAGGTAGACGAGTATGGGTTGCACAAGCCACCAGCAGCCGTCCTAGCACCCAAGCCAAATACGAAAGCAGCCCAATTTCCCAAGTGACCTGACCTATCCCGAAAAAGAAAAAGACGCCCGTGGGATTGTGAAGAGGACCCGTGAGGTTGAAGAATGAAACCATGAGCCGGATAACAAGAGACGTGGTGAGGACCCGGAAACGTGGGGATCGTTGTGCCGACGCGAGCTCCAATCAACCGATTGTATGCCCGACCAGAAGCAGAACGCTCCCATACCAAAGGAGCAAAAGAAAAGAGCCGACCAAGACCATGGGATCTCCCTGCACCAGCAGATAACTCCAAGCGCCATTACAGTCTTAAAGTCGTTCGAAGGAGAAAAGTCACACCCAGAAAAGAAGAGCAGCTACTCCTCAACTTCCCGATCAGTGGCATGGCGAGTAGTCTTTGAGTGTGTATACGTTTCTGGATCAAACCCCGCAATAGGCCGTCCGAGGCGGCGAAGTGCGAAGATAACCTACGGTACTCGTTAGTCTTGCAAGCAAAATGCGCCATCCCCTTGGCTGGTTGACCTACATCATTGACGGTGACAGTCTTGGCTCCACGATACTCCACGTATGTAACGCAGTCTTTGACGATCTGGATGATGAGTCAACGCGGTTAGCATGGTGTATAGAGAAGAATGTGGGAAGCAATGGTGACTAACCTGGGCCAAGAACTCCTTCAGCACCTGTCGGGTCAGATCGTAAATTGCCCCGGAAATACGCTTCACTCCTCCACGACGAGCGAGACGACTGTGCGAGGAATGTTAGCCGCTGGTCCAAGACGAGTCTTCTGCATCCTCTACCCAAAGAACGGGATAAGACGACAGGGCAGTGAACGCTGGAAGAACCAGGCGAAGGGATAAAAACATACCGAATAGCAGGCTTTGCTGAGCAGAGGGTAAAAGCAAAGTGTCAGTGACGGAAAAGGCTCGACGATGAACAGAGAACAGTAGGACCAAAAAAAGAAAATCGATGGAGGAAAGCCGGAGGACTTGAAGAAAGAAAAGCGGCATGCAGACTTGTCCGAACTCTCACGGTCCCCACGTGTAGCGCATGGATGTGTGAGAATCCATCACCACACTCTGCGGATAAGAGGCGTAGAAACGAGGGTTCGGAAGAAAAGGCAGACAAGCCAAGAAGAAAGTAAGAATGATCTGAAATCAGACCGCAAAATGTATAACACAAATCCGCAATCGAGTAAAGGCTTGGCAAAAGGTAGGCATATCGCCACCGTGAAAACATCACGACCGTGAATCACTTCGAAATGAAAAACAGCTGACAGAACCGATAAGTCAACTTACTGATGCCTCGAATGGTATCCTTTATAATTTTCCTGGTCGATTCATGTCAGTCAGTAAATCCTGTCAATACAAAATCCCCACTCGCAAGGAGCCGAAAGCAAGGTAAGCTTAAAGGGAGGTAACTCACCGGTGTCTTTTCACGCCTGTTTTGCCGCCGATTGACTTTCCTCCTATAAATCCTTTCCCGATGGTTGCAACTCCAGGACGTCTGACGCCACCGGGTCCACCCCTCTGTGGAATTGTCGACGGGGGCATAGTTCGACTGGGCTATGAGCGATAGACTTGACGATATAATATCGATGCCAGTGGGAAATTGGAAGCGTGAATGAATGTCTGAGAGTTACAGACGCGGATGCAGGTGTGGTGGCGGTGGCTTGTGGTGTCGTTGCTCCGTACCTGGGAGAACTGTTTTGCTCGGTTCAGCTAGGCCGAGTGGCCCGGGGGTGGGTCTCTAGAAATGTGGGGTAATCGAGACAGGTGGGGCAACATTACGTATGTATTGTCCGTTGGTTGACTTGGTTCTGAGGAGGGGGAAGGCACGCACGAGGTACCTACCGTACTCAGGCTACCTTCGGATCTGGGGTACCTTCGAACACGACTTCTCTCTTAACGAAGGAAACACCACAAATGAAGGACTGTTCATCTGCCAAGATCGAAAATACCTCGAGGAAAATGCAGGTCTATTTTGTCAACGGGCTTAGGTGCGGAGTAAGGTATGAAGACATTTGACGAGGCCCAATATGCTGTGAGCAAGCACAGTTGATTCACTTGGTGGCAAAGGACTTGTTCCTTTTCCAAAACTAAATTATTAAACTGGCCAGAAAGTGCAAAAGCCAGACTCCTCGTAATTCTATGAAGCCTTCATTATTCAAAGTAGCGTGCGTATTTCTCCAGCGCACACGCACCATTATTGCACTCTGGTATACTATGCAAATGCGTCAAGAAACACAAACAACTAAACGCCAGTAACCAAACCCAAGGCGGTCCGAAAACAGACAAGATTCTTCCACGCAGTAGTTAAGCTTGATTGGTTATTCTGAAATGAAGGTGGCTTCGCTGAAGAGCTCGCCTTCCTCGGTCACCTCCTGGTCTCCAATCTTCAGCTTCAGGGGAAGCTTCGTCTTTTGAGGCGAGTACTAATAATCACGGGTTAGCAACTGACATAGTGAGAATAGGAAAGCAATACGGCTTCGCACCTGATAGATATAAGGCTTTGTGCCAGCGGCTGCTGCAACGAGACTCTTGACGAAGCCAGGGACCTCGGCCATGACGTCTATCCTGTCCAGTCTGTCCTCAAGTCCACCTTCGAGCACCGCCTCGACAGGCTTTCCATCCTTCGTAGTCCCGTTCCAGACAAACTTGACGACCGAGGGTGCCGGCCAGTCGTTTTCGGTGTCGCTCTTGGCTTCGACATGGGTTGCCGTATTCGAAGCACCTGCGGCAATAATCTCGCCGTCCTTGACAATGCCTCCAACATTAACAGTCGTCGACCCATACGATGGGGGTGTGGTAAACTGCATCATGATGGCAGAGTAGGTGGGACCCTGGAAGTCGCAAAACGTCCACTTCGCTGCGGCATGATGGGGCTTCATTCCCTGAAGAGCCATGACAAAGAATGCCCGGCCCTTGAAGTCGATGGGGCCCTCCTCGGTGGTGAACGTTCCTTCAGCTGAGCATCTGGGCCAAAACGCATGGCGCATCGACCCCCAGGGGTTCTTGGGGTCGGTGCCAAACAGCGACTTGCCCGTCTTTCCCACCTGGAAGCCTGGCGCCGTTCTCTTGACCGTCATGTTGATGATGCATTTGTCATCGTTCAGCGACTTGATCGTGTACGTGGTTCCGTCCTCGGACAGTTCGATCGCGAGGTCTCTGGCATAGAAGCTGTTCTTGTCGTCGCTAAACTCGTGTTCGTCAAGCTGGGTGGTTGACCACAGGTGAGGCTTCGACCCGTCGAGGCAAAAGACCTTGGAACTGAACTGGCAGGTCGTTCGGATGCCGCTGTGGAGAGGTTAGTATAGCACCTGATAGAAGCATGCGCCGGCATTCAAGACTATACGTACGCCACGTTACTATAGATGATCTGGGCAAATCCTAAGCGACCGCTGTCGGCCATAAAATAGAAGCTCTGTGTCTCGACGCAGGTCGAGTCCATGGCCTGCCATTTCAGGTCACCTCTGGTGAGCTCTGTGTGGGGGACCTCTTTGGCTTCCTCGGCGACTGACTTGATGGCGGAGGGACCGTAGATGGGCTCCTGCGTGCCGGCGACGTCGGCCAATCTACACGGACGAGTTAGCTTTGAGGTCATGGAGAGCATCATGCTATGATATTGACTCTGGTGGGACTCGTGCCCGCCAGCACGGGTGCTACCTACTTCTGTTGCGCCCACTTAAACATGATTGCGATATGTTTATCAAAGAGGCCAAGGGTGCAGAATACTCAGAGTGACTGCGAAACGATAGAGGCTGTATGGATGTTGTGATGGCTTGAAAACGTACAAATGGTTTGTTCACCGCTGTCATGGGCTCCGTCAAAAAGACCAAAATTGGAGGGTTAGTGGAGGGGTCTTGGGCGTGGGCAGCGGGAGGACCCCCTTTGCGGCTGGCAACCGGTGGCACGGTAGGGACGGAAGCTGCTGACTGGGGACGTCACCACGCTGGCCTGCAAACATTCAATCCTACCGGGGGTGTCGTTTTAGTGACTGAACCCACCACCCATGTCATCGGACCACCCATGTCATTTGGCGGGGTGTTCGGTCTCGGCAATCCGTTCCAGGTTCGTGGCTGAAATCCGCGCTTCTGTTTTTTGTGGAGCTTGGTGTGGCTGGTGCGCTGAAGAGTTTGGGTTCCCGGTCAGGGGTCCGCGATCACTGGCGCATCGGATCCAAATGTTCGACATGATTTTCTTGGAGGTGCAGCATTGCAAATTGACGTCTGTCAATTGAAATCCAACCGGCAACCGAAAACGCGCGACACCCCATATTCTGCGAAAAGTACGACGAATCAAGCGACTACAGGCTGTCAAATCGTCGAAATGTCCAAGAAATCGGTTGCCGACCAGGTGGTTAAGCTCATCGTGGGAGCTGGTCAGGCGAGTCCCAGTCCTCCAGTCGGTCCTGCTCTCGGTAGCAAAGGTATCAAGTCGATGGATTTTTGTAAGGTCAGTCTTATTTCAGGCTAGGGAGCTTCAAATTGGGCGCGCATACTTATTTCTTCGCGCATCTCCAGGAGTTCAATGCGAGGACAGCACACATCAACCCAGGCACGCCGATGCCCGTCAGAGTTACGGTTAGAGGAGACAGGTCGTTTCACTTTGATGTTCGCACGCCGCACACCTCCTGGTTGCTGCTCAACGCAGCCAATGCGCCGATGAAGAAGGGCAAGAGGAAAGGCGCCAGCAACCCCGGAACAGAAACCGTTGGCACCGTGAGCCTCAAGCACATCTACGAGATCGCCAAGATCAAGCAATCCGAGCTCCGACTCTCGGGACTACCCCTCGAGGGTCTCTGCCGATCCATTATATTCCAGGCGAAGTCGGTCGGTATCGATGTCATTCCCTGACCTCTCTCATTGCTCTTATTTTATATGGTGCATGGGCGTTTATGGCATTCATTTCCGGGCGGGAGAAAACTAGAACTTGGCGAAAAGACCATACTCCCTTATCAGTCGGTCATCCAAGGAAGTGGGCGGGAATGGGCCCTTTACTGGGACGAACTACACGACTCTGTATAACCTCTATAATTGTACTACCACCAAATGTATAAAGGCTGTTTGGAATCGGGGCTGGCCTTGAAAAAATGCCCTCTTTTGCTTCTACGGCCGTTTCCGGGATTTTCTGACCTAACAGCATTTCTTTCTAATGGGTGTTTTTTGGGGCGAAGCATTGATTGGGATCCTGGTTCCGTGAATTTCATATCACGAGAGCAGAACGAATCCACGGCAGGATGCCGAGTGTCCCCCTCATGATATATCCTCGGCCGGCTTCCCGATATTATCGTATGTGTGCTCCGCAATGAAATGGCGCTGCTCTGCAGGCTCGGGTTGTACAGGGAGCTAGTTGCGGTCATGAGATGTGGTGAGGGGACAATTCTGGACCTTGAATTCACCGTAGATAAGGTCAATCACGGAATATGCGGTGCTTAGGAAAAACTGTAACGACTGGATGTCACAACAGCTGTAACTCGAAAGCAGGCCTTCAGAGGCTACCCGCAGCCCAATTGCCATGATCCGCCTCCGATATCCGAATATCCGCATCCCGATTTGCCATTTGCCATTGACACTTTTGACAGTTGACAGGGAAAATATCAGTTGAACACTCCCCTTTTTGCCATGGCATTCTCAGGCACTAGTGCGGCTCCTGGACACTGGACCCGGGCGGATGTGCAAGGCGGAACGCTGCAAGGCCAGCCTGACGGCTCCGACGACATCCGCCTTGTCGCTTGAGGCGAGACAGGGCCAAGAAGGGCCCAGTTCCAACTTCCGGGGAATTTAAAAGGGGGTGTCACGGGCCACACTGTGCGACAACGAGACTCTGCTGATGGCAGTGCGAGGCAGTCTCTTGATGCCAGGAGTGAATACCTACGTGGCGGATGAGGTAAGGTATACAAGTAAGTTATTATACTCGGTCCTGGCCGCTGGGAATCATGACCCCACCTGGAACTACCTCGCGACCCAAAGATAGATAACTCTGTTAGCTCAGAGTATTGTAAGCGCCCCTGTACAGTACGGAGTAAGCAATGCCATGCGTCCTTCTTTGGGTATCCTCTTTGGGAAACCCTTGATGCTCGCTGGGAGCGGCACGAGGACTGCCTGGCATCCGCGATATTGCAATCGCAATGGGCCGGCGCGAAGGATGAGGGACCATGAGTGGGTGCATCATCCATCCACGGCAGCGTGGCCTGTCTCCTCGGGATGGTGGGGCTGGGTTGAAATCCGACTGACTCTTGCCCAAACCGCGATTTTGCTTGTTGGTTTCTTGTCATGGCCGCTTGGGTCGTCCCCTGCGAGTCAGCAAGCATACATTACATGTAGCTAAAATGCGTATCTTTTACCCCGAACCTGAGATGGTGGATTTTCGAACCTCACGAATGAAGTAGAGCCGGTACCCATTTTCTAAAAGAACGGAAAGAGACCTGAAATGGACTCGGTCTTTCAAACACTCTCCCACGAGTCCCAACTGCCCTTTATCAGTGCCCCACATTTATTCAACCGGGAATAGGCGGCCCTTTGCTAAGGACCGAACATTTTGAACAGGCCGGGTCGGCCGGATCGAGTATTTACGGTAACCTGCTGGTTTCCGATTTTTTTAACAGGTGAAGGTGGGTTCTCAGAAGATCCCTCTTTAAGGAGGTACCCGTGCCTCCCGCGCATGGCCGCCCACAGTGGCCGTACCTTGTCTGAAAGTTGCATGTTAGCTAAGCCCCACCGTTCCATCATTCTAGATCGCTTGCAGGGAAAAAACGGACTTCATTCGGGCCCTTCCTTTCTTTCTCATCGAGCAACGAGCACTGGCAAGTGCGCCTAGTAGGGTTCCATCCTAAAGCCTGACGCTGCAAAGAAGTGTCTGTCATAACAGTCATCAACTTGGGGCGACAGTGCACCATTGTGAACTTGGCCCGATCTCTTTCTTTCTCCCGCCAACCGAACCCGCCGCCGCTTTCTCGAGTCCGTCATTCACCGTCCTCCACCTGTGGGCTTCGTCATTCTTTCCAGCTCTCCCTAGGCGTTTTCGTATGCCCACAAGCTTTGGTGCGGTCAATTATTTTGCATGGTAGATCTTTTTAAACATGGCGACCACTATTCAGGAGCCGGAGCAGCCTCAGGGGGACAAGCAGAGCAAAGGTACGCAACTGAACCGGAACAGAAGGACAGAAAAAAATTCCAGACAGAAGAATACCCCTCATCGCGAACCGAACCCCCACGTTGCAGGCAAAGACCCTGGCCCAAGACCTCAAACTGAGGCAATCACAAGCACATAAAATAGTGACGATTGGACCAGATGCTAACATAATTCTAGAATCGCCCGCCCCAGAGCCAGTAGAGCAGCTTGCGCCAGATAGTGTCCCGAGCGACCAGCAAACAAACACCGAGCCGGCCGTCAGATTCAAGTCCACCATTGAGGAAATTGACCCAAAGGACGCAAGCGCAGCACCTCCGAATGCGCAACCATGGAGTCCGAGTCTGGGAGATCCAGCAGCAGACGTCACGCCAGAGGAGATTCGCCATCTGTCCGAACGATTGAAGGCCTGTCCGTTACAAGAACGGAGGATGAACATTTTTTCATACGAAGCCTTTTCTCTTCCCGCCTCGAGGGTATGTTTGGTGGTCTCTATCATGCAGCTATATCTTGTCATGCACCCCCTCTTTTCGCATATATGCGAGCCTTGAGAAGGATTGCCCCAGGGCGAATGGTCTCTCAGGAAGAGCCCTTAGATTTGCCATCCTGTCTTTCCAACACAGAGACCTTGCTATCTGGGCCATGAGTACTGACCCAGGATCATAGACTGCCTCGAACGAAGATGACTCCCGAGCAGCAAGCCGCGAGCCCTCACGATCTTCCACAAGCCGTAACTCACCACTTCTTCGTCCCTCCCGCAAGAGCCCCGAAGCACACACGCCTCCGCTTACCCCAGCTGGGACAGCTCCCTCCGAAGGTGAAACCGGACGAGAGCCACGGATTGTTCTAGAGAAGCCCACCCCGGTGCCCGATACGCTTACTCCTCAAGATTCGTCATCGCACGAACCCACGTCTCCAGGATCCCCGCGACTTATGGTTGTCCCGCCGACGGACCGGGTGTCTCGACGGCCAGCATCACCTGAAAAAAAGGACCAGGTTCAGGCGACAGCCAGCGACCACCGCAAAGGGTTGTTCACCATCGGCGGAGGCGATGGGTCCCCCAGCAGCTCGTTGCCGGTATCCCGTGATTCGAGTCCATCAAGAGCGGCAGCTACGGCAGCTCAGTTTTATAGTCGACATGCTCCCCCAGGGGGTGACGTGAACGATCCCTATGCGGCGAACAAACGACAGGCCCAGAAAGGCGTCGAGCCCCGTTTTATTTTCAGCCGGAAGAAGAAAGGCTCGCCCAGCTCTTCGACCATCAGCCTACCTCGACTGTCGGCCGATAAGCGCCTGGTCAGCAGGAAAGAAGAGTTATTACAGGATGATATGTCTGTTCACAGTAGGAACAGCTCCATGTCTGATTTAAAGAGATTCTTCAAATTAGGGCCCAGCAGAGCAAAAAGAGCTGCATCACCAGCGTCTTCCCTCAGGACGAAAACTCCGCCTGGGTCAAAATCATCACAAATCCCGTTTGGAGACGATCATGGACTTACCTCTAAATATGGAAAACTCGGCAAGGTGCTGGGTGCGGGCGCTGGCGGTTCTGTGCGCCTCATGAAGCGCAGCGAGGATGGTGTTGTGTTTGCCGTCAAGGAATTCCGCCCCCGCCATTCATATGAGACGGAGCGGGAATACGTCAAGAAACTCACGGCCGAATACTGCATGGGATCTTCGCTGCATCACGGTAACATCATCGAGACGCTGGATATTGTCCAGGAGAAGGGCAAGTGGTACGAGGTGATGGAATACGCCCCTTTCGATCTTTTTGCCATCGTCATGACAGGCAAGATGTCGAGAGAGGAAGTGAGCTGTTGTTTCTTGCAGATTTTGAGCGGCGTGACATATCTCCACAGCATGGGTCTGGCGCACCGGGATCTCAAACTGGACAACGTCGTGGTCAGCGAGCATGGTATAATGAAGATTATCGACTTTGGTAGTGCCCACGTCTTTAAATATCCGTTTGAGAGCGGCATTGTGCCTGCGTCTGGTACGTTTACTATCTCACTTCTTACCTTCGAATGGGTCCACTAATGTTTTCCTTTTTAGGCATTGTTGGTTCGGACCCGTATCTGGCGCCAGAGGTCTACGATGAGAAGAAATACGACCCTCGAGCTGTCGACATATGGTCGCTGGCCATCATCTACTGCTGCATGACCCTTAGACGGTTCCCCTGGAAAGTGCCTCGTCTGTCCGACAGCTCGTTTAAGTTGTTTGCTGCGGAACCCTCCCCTGGACACGATCCGAAAAAGTTAATTGCCCCTATTCACCCGGCCGCCTCGGAGTCCGCGCTAAAGGACCTTCCTGCCAGAGATTTTGACCCCCAGGCCATCCGCGAGAATAAGGACACCGAAAACAAGGAGAAAGACAGCAAGACCACCAAGGCAGCCGACGGTTCCACAACTACGAGTACCAATCCGGAGAAGAAGGAAGTTGTCCGCGGTCCCTGGAGGATTCTTAGGTTGCTGCCCAGGGAGAGCAGACATGTGATTGGCCGTATGTTGGATCTCGACCCTAAGAAGCGAGCACAGATGAGCGAGGTCCTGGATGACCCCTGGGTCTCAAACACAATAATATGTCGTCAGACGGAGCCGAACGTGGTGGTTCAGGCAGACGATCACACGCATATTTTGGAGCCGCCGTCTGTGGTTAGTGCCAATACAGCCAAATAGGGCAAGCTGTTTGGCCCACGACGTGCATAGGGTCTATTTTGGCAGTTTTTCTGACCGGAAGGATGGGGATGTAATGGAGAAAATCAGTGCGAGATCGTGATGGGGACTGGTCTTTTGGAAAGATTGGTGAGTGTAGATGGAGCCGTGTGGTCGCGCTTTTGTTGCATATATTTATGGGTGTAGGATAGTCTTTGGAAGGCATTTTGGACCGGGTCGGTTGTTCCTACGGAAGACGGGCGGCATAGAACGGCATGAGGTTGGCGGATTGGTCGACTGATTTGGTCCGATAGTGGGATTTCATTTCTGTCGCCCGTTCTGGTTTCCCACCACCTCGAGAAACTGGGAGAACGAAGCGCGGATGTCTTCGTTGTGGGTTTGAACTATTTTTGCTGTTCTCATGTTTTATGGGCGTTGATAAACGGGAGAGGAATGGCTCTCGATCTGGGAGAATAGCAGAAAGCGGATTCTTACATTTTTGTTGTTTGTTTTATTTCGTTCTTTACATATTCCGTTTGGGTTACATAGGCCATCGACTACCTTTGCTTTTCTGTTCCGTCGAGTTTTATTTATATTCCTTCTCTCTCACTTTTCAACTTTCCCTGGTGTCGGTGACGAGTAGACGGGCTGATGCAACTAGGCCAGAAGACCCCGTAACTGAGGGATTCGCGAGGCAAGAAGATGGGTAGAGATAGAATGGGAGATTGAATGAACATAGAGAACATGGGGCCGTACAGGAGGCTGGTATCCAAGAGACAGGGCAAGATGGGGATCATTGAATGGGGTAGGATATGTCTACTATAGGCTATTATAGGTGGACTGCGGACTGAGATATATCGGAAGATATGGTCCTACCAGATTTACTTCGATATCATAACAGCATTTTTTCCCCAGAGTTGTTGAACCTTGACTTGTTTCCCCCCTTCCCTCATAAAGTTGCGGTGATCCGGCTGTCCGTTAATGCCGGGGCGCATTCGGTCCCCACAAAAGAGATCGGGTGGGTCCTAGCAACCAATCCCGCAGCGGTTAGACCCATCCGACGGGACATTCTAGATGGCTTTGGAAGCTCCCTGTCGAAATTCTTAAACACCAGAGCTACGGCCGATCTTTTGAAGCTTTTTTCGCGACTTCATCAACAAATACAGACACTCCCAACTTCCTCCGCCTCAACCCTCGAGTTTTCTTATCGCAGATTCCTTTGCACACGCAAACTATTCACAATGGTATGTTTCCTCTACTTGGATCTTCTTTCCGACTTTGAATTGGAGCTCCCGGGCCGCGACGGAGGAAGGTCAAGAAGCCAACAGTCCGGCGACCGCAGCTCCGAAACAGTCAAATACCTTTCCGTCTCAATTGAGCCCTCAAAGTAAGCACAGTTAACTGACAATGCCGACTCCCAGGCCACCTCCATCCGCTCCATCAAGTCCCTCGTCCCCCTCCTGGACCGCGTCCTCGTCCAGCGCATCAAGGCCCAGACCCAGACCGCCTCGGGCATCTTCCTGCCCGAGTCGACCGTGAAGGAGCTCAACGAGGCCAAGGTCCTCGCCGTCGGCCCCGGCGGTATTGACAGGGAGGGCAAGCGCGTGCCCATGGGTGTTGCGGCTGGCGATCGTGTTCTTATCCCCCAGGTAAGATCTACTCCGTTTTCTTGCGACGAGGCGATGATGACAATGGCTGCTTCAGATTTCTCCTGGGGAATATTTCTGCTTGGTCAACGAACAAGTTTGGGATTTGAGCTAACGTATGAATAGTATGGCGGTTCTCCCGTCAAGGTCGGCGAGGACGAGTACCACCTCTTCCGGGACAGCGAGTAAGTTCCATCACTCTTTCCCAATCCAGGGCCCGACCCGAGGTTATCAACGGGCCGTTATGTCACTGAGTGAAAGCGAATCATGTATCTGACATTGCTCTTCTACTTAGGATCCTGGCCAAGATCAACGAGTAAACGCCGATAACGACAAAATCTACGAAAATCACATTTACAAAGACACCACACTCCATATATAATACCCATGAAATCACGACAGAACGATTGAAACATATCGTGTGTACCATATTGTAATGTACCAAAAAGCAACTCGAGGGGCGGGGAGGGTAGTAGGGGACGAGACACCTGAGAACATACTCGGGGCTTTGTATGTATTGTACGAATGGAAGTGAAAGGAAGAAAGAAATCGCCGACTTTTTTTGACAATCAAGTGCCATACTGGTTTGGGTTTGTTTTGCATGAACGATGCACATTCGGGGTTGATGTCGCTTGCTTGCAGGTAATATGGATGCAAGTCAGATGAGCTTGTCTAAAGCTCGGATGCAGTTGCCCATTTTGCTACCTACCGCGTTTTATTGTTTTATTGTTCGGGTGAGTTGGTCTTGCTTTTGTCTCTCTGCTCGCGTTGTTTGCTCTTCCGTGACGAAACCAGTCGGCAGGTCTTGATCTTCGGATGAAGATTGAGACAGCGGCACCACACCACGACTCTGCGGATATGGGCATTCACAAGCGTGCTGTCGGTCTTGATGCGGAGCAACAACAACAGCAATAGATGATGATGACGGGAACATGAATAATCCAGACCTCACCTCTCATATGCACCAGTAACGATGAGCAGGTTCTGGTCTGAGCCAATCTCTGGAGCACGACTGCTTCTAGCCCGCTAATGTTTCTTTCCTTTTCAACCGCAATGTCTGTCTTGTTTCAAGGTGACCTGGTTCGGGTCGACGGTTTGCCAAAGTTGACTGACTCGTTGGTTTGCTGGCTGTCATGAGTGACTGCATTTACATGGACGCAGGTGTGAGTTGAGCAGACCGCTGTGACAGAGGTCTTGGCAAACTTCGATGGCTGGGCGGCTGGCTGTTTTGTAAGTAGGTATCTACGCAAGGAAGGACTGCTTCCTCAGCCATATCACGACAAAAACACAGGAAAGAAAAAAGATTGGAATCGACGAGCCTCTGAGAATTGACAACGTGGGTGGATATGTCTCTTGTTAAAACAGTCTAGAGCTGCGAGGTGGTGAGCCACTCTCACATTTTTCACATGGCCATTCAGGGGCAAGATTCTGATTGGATAAGCAATCCGTCCTGTTGTTATTGTTGAGGTTTCTTACCCCTTGCTCGGGCATAACGTCTTTTTTTACGTGCGCAGATTATCTCCTCTCTGAATTTTCAGCCATATGTTTCAAGTTTATCAACCTCCACACCTTTCTGGGGATTTCTTTCACTGATCGGCTGGTTGGGTGGTGGTTGATCTCACTTCTCGGTTCCTGGGAGCTGCACGTTCGGGATGATTCTCGTCCAATCGGAAGCAAGGTGTTACCCCTGAAAGGAAACATGCACACTCAGCGGTTCCCCTTTTTCGACCGACTCCCTGCGGCTCTGGGCAGAAAATGTTTCGAGTGGTGACGACAGTCAGTCAATCCCGCCGCTCGCCCGTCGTTCTGCCCCTTTTTAATAACAAGCGCCTGAACCTCACAGCGGAGTAACGGCGTTCTTTGGGGGGGGTTCCATTGTGGCGAGCGTTTGTCCTGCACAGCGGTTGGTATTTCCCATGGTTTCCCATGGGTGGTTGGTGGTGATCGACACTACATACCCGCCCCTCTGTGCCTGCGTTTATTTCCTATTTTATGCTTGGGAAACAGGAAACAAAGCTTAAAAATGACTTCCAATGTGCAACATCTGCTGCATGGCTATGGGGCCGTCGAGGACGGGAGGTAGGTACTGTACGGAAACACAAGTCCGCACTTATGGTACACTGCACCTGGCAGGAGAAGATGACAGACGGGTGATGGACGATCCCTCGACACAATCATCTCCTGCCTGTGTAGGGTTAGATATTCCCCTTCTCTCATCACTCGCCCCCTCACTTCGGGCGTTTTTTGCCCTGTCGAGCAGGACAGGCAGTCAGATATTCCTGTGCCCGTTCCAAGTGCCAAGTGGGCGCTGTCAGCCATATTCCTCAGAGAAATCTCAATTTCTCGGGAATTTTCAGATGAACCAAATCCATCGATATAACATGAGAGGGGGCAGAACGGGTCCAGCAGCCTGCTGTGTGACGCCGCGCCTTTCTTCACCTTCCTCATTGCTCAGCAGTCACATTCATTGTCAATTAACCCATATGCTGTGCCCTCGCAAATGGCTGCTGCTGATGTGATGCACAAATATGGGGTAATAATCAGGATCGGAGATGTGAACTCCCTACATACGGATACAGTATGTACGGACAGTTACCAGCCCCTGAGGCGTTCAACCTCAAACATTCATCATTTCCACCACGGAAGCGGCTTGCTGCTCTCGCGGGACGGACTGCGCTTGCGCTTGTGCTGTGTCTGTTTGTTTCTTTTCTTGCCCTGCAGGAGATGTTACCCTCTTTTTTTTAGTGTACTCCCTCGGTAAGTACCGAGTGGATGGCCTTCTCCTGACCCATTGCTCTCCTTGGTCCCAAGGGCGGCTGAAGGGTACCATCTGCATGGACTCTACCCTACCCCGTATGTACATTACAATGGTACACATCAACCAGGGACCTGGTCTGGTCTGGTCTCCCTCGACCTTCGGATACAAGATATTAAATATCTCCCCGATCCTCCACTTCCATTCGCGCCCCTTCTTCTTCTTCCTCACCTCAAGCCGTACGAGTTGATACGACTGGGTGTGGTTGTTCGCCCATCTTCTTCTTTTTCTTCGACCTTCGTTCCTTTCTTTTACTTTCGCCCCAGGTGCGACCAACGACACACAAACAGACATAGATTCTGTGTTCCCGTCTTTCACTCGACTTGGTCAGCTTGTCTGATCTCTTTCATTCATTTCATTTTGCAACACAGATCTTGATCTTCCACTCTCTCACCACCTTCGAGCTTGGACTTGATATCACCTTTCGAACACACCGACGAACTACACTTCTCAACCTCACAACTGCAGAGCAGTAAAAACGACCATCATGCGCTCAACTACCCTCCTCGCCGGTCTGGCGGCAACAGCCAGCTTGTCCAGCGCGCACACAATCTTCACAACCCTCTTTGTCAACGACGTCAACCAAGGCGACGGCACCTGCGTACGCATGGACACAGACGGGAACCGCTGCACCGGCCCCATCAAAAACATCAACGACAGTCCCGACATGGCCTGTGGCCGAGAAGGTCAAAAAGCAGTGGCATTCACCTGCCCCGCCAGCGCAGGTGACAAGTTGACCTTTGAATTCCGCGAATGGGCCGACTACGCACAGCCCGGCGTGCTAGACGCCCGCCATCAGGGGCCAGTAGCTGTTTACGTCAAGCAGGTGGATAACATGGCTAGTGACAGTGCCGCTGGTGATGGGTGGTTCAAGATCTGGGATGAGGGCTATGATTCTTCTACTGGGCAGTGGGCTTCTGATAAGCTTATTGCGAGCAATGGCTTGTTGTCGGTCAAGGTTCCGAGTGGCTTGCCGACGGGGTATTACCTTTATCGGACCGAGGTTTTGACGTTCCAGAACGTCACGAACGGATATGTCGATCCGCAGTTTTATGTGGGGTGTGCGCAGATGTTTATCCAGGGATCTTCGGATGGTCCGCTGGTGATTCCGGCGGACAAGAAGGTCAGCATCCCGGGACATGTCAAGTTGGGCGACAAGAGCATTCATTTCAACATCTACGATCAGCCGCTCAAGTTGCCTTATGATACTCCTGGTCCCAAGCCTTTTATCCCGGCTGCTGGGGGAGGGAGCGTGGGGCAGAAGAAGGTTGCGCAAACGCAGGGAGCAGTTCCGAATACTTGTCTCGTCAAGAATGCGAATTGGTGCGGCGTCGAGGTTCCTTCTTATACGACCGAGACGGGGTGCTGGGCTGCGTTGAAGAACTGCTATGATCAGCTCGATGTTTGTTACAAGACCTTCCCGCCTTCTGGGGCCAGGGGGTGCGACAAGTGGGATACCGACAAGTGCAAGGTTATCGATGCTGGTTGTCAGTCGGGCAAGTTTACGGGGCCGCCAAATAAGGGTGCTAAGCTTGGCGATGCGAGTGTCCCGGCGCCGGGGCCTATTCCGCCTGCTAAGCCTGAGCCGAAGAATGCGGGCGGTGGGGCTGGGACGCCGAGTGTTCCCGTGCCGGTTCCTGCTCAGCCGAATCCCGACCCGGAGCCGGTTGAGTCGAACCCTGCTGAGCCGAGTGTTTCCGCTGCTCCCGAGCCGGAAGAGGACCCGACTTATGGTGGTGGAGATGGCGAGGACAATGGCGAACCGTCTGCGTCGGCTACTGTCACTGAGGCTCCGGTCGAGGCTAGTGCCGCGCCTGTCCCGTCTGAGGTGTATGTGGAATTGCCTTCGGTGCCGACTAACAGCGCGGTTGTTGCCCCGGTCAGTCTGGAGAGTGGATTGCCTTCAACTTTCTCGACGGTCGTTGCTCCGAAGCCTACGGCTACCAAGGGCTGCGGTGGTAAAGGGGTCCGTCCAGAGTTAAACTACGGGTACAAGAGGAAGAGCAAGAAGGTCAAGAAGCCCGAGTAGGCGGTGGACATTTCATGCCGTACATACTGATGGCTGTCGAGTATGGGGGTCAGATTGTATGATGACTTGCTATGGTTTGGTGTTGATCATTTCTCTTCTTCTGTTGACCTCGATAGGTCTTGTTTGAGTGGTTGTCTGGGGTTTTATTCGCTTCTTGGGTTTGCCTTGTGTGTTTTCGCTTCTTCATCATCAGCTTATTTGCATTGGGTCGGATATCTGGTATGAGCCATATCACCCTGTTCTTCTTCTTGTTTTCACCTTTCGATTCTTGTTCTTCTCCTGTTATGATGACATGTTATTTAGCCCTCTTCAGATGTGTGTATTGTTATGACATGAAAAGATCCCGCAAGGGACTTTGGGCATGGGAAACCAAAAGGCAAAATACAGAACTTCACTGCCTATCAAGGTAGTCGATCAAGTTGAACTGATGTTCGATCAACTCAAAATCATCTGCATCTCTGTGCTGTTTATTGACTTGATGCTGCTCAGACAGCTGCTTCTGTGGTTTTGGGAATGGTTTTGGGAAAAGAATTGATAATCCATAAAAAGGAGTTTGCTCTCAGGCGGGCCGTAAACAGGTTTGAATAGGTGCGTAGTCGGCACGGTGCCGCACTGCCGACCAACACGGGGGATACCGGGCCGGATGCTGGGGTTGATCGGGAGAGTGCACGAGTCATCCAAGACGTCTCGGACCTGGGCGAATGAAAGTGTTCATATCCCACTCTTCGGGAGGCTATTCAGTGAGCTCATTGTGAGGGAGAAGACTTCTAGAAGGGCGGCAGGTGTGGGTGGGGCGATCGGTCTGGGTTCTTTGTTGTCTTGACTCTTGACTTGTAATATTTTCTCTTCTGTACTTTTGCTCTGCGATTAAAAGTTAAATCGATCTTGGCTTATCTAATAAAGAGAAAGATCGGATTGTCGCAGCTGGATGTTGAGAGAAGTCGTGACTGCCTCCAGTCACTTGTAAGTGAGATGAGTGGCTTGGCCGCTTGTTCCCCACCAATTCGCTAAGAGGCGTACAACCTTCCCACCTTCAATACCAGCACAAGTTAACCACTGTTGCCAATTCATGGACTAATCACTCCGACGACAATAAGAATCTCGTAAAGACTTGCAATAATGTTTCGTCCCCGGACCATAAACCGCTTGTCGTCACTTCCCCGGGGCCGACGGGACCTGAGACCGGCGATATCAGCAATGACGCCACCAAGTTGCCGTGTTAACACACTCCCATGTCGCCGTCTTCACCTCGCTCCCCCGTTCTTGCTTGAGGACTACACTCCACGATACATGACCCTAAGCTCGGTGGAAGCGGCAAAGAAGCGGTCGTCAGCATACGCACACCTCCGAAATTGCAACCTGTGCCCCCGTCTCTGTGGTGTAAATCGCTATGAAACCACAGGAATGTGCCTGATTGGCGACAAGGCAAAGGTGAACGTAATTGCTCCCCATTTTGGAGAAGGTATGCATCACTTTTCTGTTCCCCTTTGTTCTTGATTACACAAACACGTTGTGGCTGACGGCAACCCTTGCACGTCTATCCGCAGAGCCGTGTATCCAAGGCCACCATGGAAGCGGCTCCGTATTCTTCAGCATGTGCAATCTTCGCTGTGTGTTCTGCCAGAACCATGATATCAGCCATCAGCGAAATGGAATGGACCTCACACCTGAGGAACTCGGTGATTGGTTTATCAAGCTGCAGGATGTCGGCAATGTGCACAACATCAATCTCATCACTCCAGAGCACGTCGTCCCCCAGGTCGCCTTGGCTATCTTGCATGCCCGAGATAATGGCCTGACGCTGCCCATCGTCTACAACACATCGGCCTACGATTCATTGGCCTCGCTGGAGCTTATGGATGGCTTGGTAGATATATATCTTCCCGACTTTAAGGTCTGGGAGCCCGCGACGTCTCGCCGTCTTCTCAAGGCAGACGACTATGCCGCTACCGCCCGTGAGAGCATCAAACATATGCACGCCCAGGTCGGAGACCTCTGCTTCACTGGTGATGGCATCGCAAAGAAGGGTCTGTTAGTGCGCCACCTCGTCATGCCGGGCTACGAGGCCGAAGGGGCACGAATCATGAGGTTCCTGGCTGCAAAAGTCTCCAAGGACTGCTTTGTCAATATCATGGAGCAGTACCATCCAGACGCCCATGTGGGAAAACCAAAGAGACGGACAAAGCAGTCTGATGCCGAGCTTTCGACGGGCGAAGGTGAACAAGAAAAGAGATACGACGAGATAAACCGGTCTGTTTCTCAGCAGGAAATCTCCGCCGTGAGAAGGGCGGCAGAGGAAGCTGGCTTGTGGAGATTCTGCGACCCTCCCAAACACGACGGGTTCAGTCTTTAATTCAAAGCGGTAAAACCGGTGGCCCAGATCGTCTTGGTGGGCTCATGCCAAGGTTCTGCTTTCTTTCGCTCGAGCTGACCTTGGGCTTCTCTGTGACGGAGAGAGCGTAATCGAAATTGCTTGGCTTTCTTTGTCCAGCAAGAACAACATGGCAAGGAGGAGGTTTGGACCTGTGTCACTCAAAGACAATGCCATGTGGCACCCCTGATAACCCATCCTTTGTCGAAATCCTACTTTCAGCTCGATCGGGAAATTCAGATCCGAGATCCCCTGGGCTGCCCAAGTTATGAATACCTAGGTGTACATGGACTTTGGATTGTCCTTTGCAGCCAGTTTCTGATTCAAAATCTCAAGATTTCCAAACATCGTTTCCTCCTACTATCGATTATCTTCAGCATCATCGGCATCATGGCAGCGGTCAAAACTCGACGAGGAGGCAGTCGATATTCTCCTCCTGTGTCTCCCAGGACGATTTCCACGGAACCAACTCCCAATGTGGCCATCGAGGGAGACGATTACTTTCTTGATCAGCTGGACAACCAGTCCGGTAACAAAGGCTATATATCGCCCCAACAGGAGCAAACATCAGAGAACGGACACGAACACCTGAGAGACTCGCCTCCTAGTGACCGACCGCGGCCTCCTCCGCTCCATCTCAGAACCAGCCACAAGTCGGAATCGAAGCCCAGAAAGCTGTCAGATCCACGATCCCATATGTTATCGCCGAGCAATACCAAGCCGCTCTCGGCCGTGAGCCTAGATCTCAGGCCCCTTCAAGAGCTCCTCAATGAGCGGTCCTACCTCCTATACAACCTCCAGAAACAAGACGAGCGCGCGACCTCACTCTTTAGACGATATGCGACCCTCGAGGCGCGCCTGGCCGAGGCACAAACTGCCAAAGAGGCACGAAAGATACGGAAAGATGCCAAACTGGTCAAGCACAAAATCACCGAAAGCACACAACAGGAACAACTGATATTTCTGCGGCTGGGGGAAATATACATCGAGACCCAGAACCGTGAGCGCTGGATGCAGTTTCGATACCCGCAGTCGGCGACGGCTCAAAGATCTGCTTATTTCCCTCCACTGTTTTACGGCACCGGAGACGAAGCAATCCCTCCTGCTCCGCCGCCTTCGGCACAAGGATCGACTCAACATCATTATCCCCTGACTCCGTACATTAACGCCCAAACCTCTCCTGCCTTTTCGTACTCGAATAGCTCCTCGGCTTTGAGTCCGTTCTCTCCGGATTTCGTTCCCGGCGTCACGTTCCATGAGGATATATGGAATCGTCCGTGTTCATCACCCCATCCAGCGGTGCCCCAGCAACAGCACAGCCGCCAGAACCAGAGCCAAAACTTCTACCCTGTCGATCCAGATGCAAGACCCTCCATCGAGTCAAGGGCCGGACTGAACCGAGGCGTCCCAGAGATAGACGAGGAATACGACGAGAATAAATGGCACCAAGAGGAGGAAGATGACCCACATCCAGTTGTCCCATGGCACCAGCTCAGACATGATGCTGAGCGGACTAGCACGCCCCCGCGGAATGGCCACGCCAGTTCCTCTGAGGATACCCAAGTTGAAGCCGAGACACCCGCGACGACGACGACAACCATGACGGGGGAGGACTCTGAGAACGACGAGGAAACCCGCATCTTTAAGAATTACCTGCGCGCTGTTTCACATGGTGATGTGCTGAGTCCGTCCGAGTTTTCTCCCCATAACTGTTATAACTGGGTTAGTCCGGGGGATTGTGCAGGAGGAGGAGGCGCTGGGGCGGAGGGAGCCGAGAATAAGGTTAGGAGGATGAAGAGTCTGCCTAGCTTGCGGAATGGTTGGATAGCTGCTGGGGGGAAATGTGGCGACGGACACACATAGGACAAATACCTGGACGACGGCTGATATGATGGTAGGACATACCGGGCCGGACTGGCATTAAGGAGTTTTATCTTGATGAGGAAATCATTTTCATGAATTTGAAGAGTCAAGGGGAGGACTTGCTCAGTCATGTCGTCTTCCTTATTTCTGTTTTTCTGATCTTCGGAAGCAACACCTATCAGCAAGAAAAGAATGTGTGTTATAGAATGTATAGAAACTTGTAGCGAAAGTTCTAAGTGGGTATCTCAAAAGAAAGAGTCAACTAATAAAAGTTCGACGTGACATGAATGAGAGTGGTCAATATGTCCCATCCCAGCCAGAATCACGTCCAAATCAAGCCCCGTCAATCCGGTCCTATTAACGCCCGCCCGTCCACCAAACATAAAGTCCAAACCAACCAATCAGCCCGACTTGTCCAAAAAAAAAAACCCCGAGAAAAGAACGAGTGTGAGTGTCCCTTGGTGACGAGACACATCCGTTCGCGCATTAATAATCCAGGGGACAGGCCCGCCCCTTTTCCAGATAACCCAACCGATCAGAATGAGTGCATCCAGATCAAAAAGACTGCCGATTTCCCAAAAGTCCACAAGTTCCAGAAGAAAGAAAGCCCCGCATTCCACATAAGCCAAGTACCGGTAATCACCCAAAAAGAAAATCACCGCTTCCCCCTCCCAGAAGAACACACCTCCGAAAGCACCTTCTCAAGCGCCAACGCAGCCCGCCTCTCGCCCTTTCGAAAAACACCATTAAAAAACTCAGGCAACACCATCCGGGCATTCGCATGCTCCTTGGCAAACCCGACCTGCGCGTCTCGTCCACACTTCTCCTTTGTGATCCGTACCGCTTCAGCAAGCATATCACCGCCCACTCCGCGCCCTCGATACCTTAATTTTGTCGTCCACGCGCGGATCACGCCTTTTCCGCCCTTTAGGTTGTTCTGCGCCTTGGATCGTCTTTTACTTGACGGAGACGAAGGGTGCGAACCAGATGAGCTGCTGGGCTCGAGGCGGAGAACCGTAGCGCCGATTAATTCCCTGTTCCACCTCGTTGCGATGACGACGTCGTCCTCGTTTGTATCCGGGTTTGTCAAGAAATCGTACTTGAGAGATTCAGCGTGGCTTATGTACGGCGAGACGACGTAGCGGATGGCGAGGAGGTAGGTCATGATGGTGCCGCTTCCTAGCGTCAATGTGATGCCGAGGTCTTGACGGGCGGCCCAGGCGTATTGGTATACGCATGCTAACGAGGCGATGAGGAGGGAGAGGAGGAGGGGGTGGAAGACTAGGCTGAAGGAGGCGAGTTGGCGCTGTTGGGCTATCGAGTCTGCTATTAGGCGGAGGGCGTCGACTTTTTCGGGCTGGGTTGTTAGGACCTCGAGGGATAAGGGGGGGATGTCATCGTCGAGGAGGGGAGGAGAGGCTGGTTTTTGGGAGGCTGGTGGGGAGGAGGACGAGGTTGATTTTGAGGCTGAGAGAGATGCTGGGAGAGGAGCTGCCGAAGAGGAGTGTTGCGGCTCGAGGTATGGTGTTGAGACGTTGGATGACATTGCTGAGTGGGGGAGCACGAGGTTTGCTCGGAGGAAGGTGAAGAAGGCTGTTTTGTTTTTGGTGGTTAGAATAGAGCTTGTGAAGATTGATCAAGTCTTGTTGTGAAGAATGTTTAGATAACAGAAATTGTTGCCCCGCAGTGTTGACGTTGGTCGCCAAGACTTTTAAGCCAAGACGCCAGTGAAGCTCAACGGTCAGGGTTAGGAGCCTTGATTGATGTTCCAAGAATTGGAGAAAAGGGAGGGAAATCATTGTCAAAGGTAATTAATAAAAAAAAAAACATACCAGCACTGGTCTTTAACCCGGGCACAGCATTGATCTTATCAACAATAGAGCTTGGATGGCAGGCGCTTAAGTCGAGCTCGGTAATGGTGGTGGTGGTGGTAGCAGCCATGTGGTAGGAGTGATCCATGTCATTGGAGCGCTGGAGCTGCTGCTGGTAGCGGTGCCGAAGGGTGTTGCTTCTGCTGGGCTTCCACTGCGGAGTCAAGAATGACGCTGCTGTTGACGGCCGCCGGCAGTGAGTTGCAACGGAAGCGGTGCGCCTAAGAGATTCCCGAGAGCCAGTTAATTTTCCGAGATTTTTTTATTGTTTTCTTTCCAACAACCGTTTTCTTGTGTCTTTTTTTGACGAAATCCTCATCAACCCTCCCACTATCCCCTGGGCTGAGGTTTGATGAGGTGGATATTGCAGTATATGCTGGATATATGAAGGATAGAGTAGATGGGACAGGAGAATAGATAGGGATAGATAGGACTGGGCCAGGCCAGGGCCCGTGGGTATGGTGCAGAGTGATGTAGGGTGGTATTCTCAACCTGTCAAAGCCCTAACGGTAATAAGGAGAGAGGCACGAAAGGCGAACTCACATCGTAGCGGGATGGCCAAAAGAAACAGTTAGAAAGAGAGAAAAAAGCGTTCGGGTGCCAGCATCCAGGACACTTTTAAAAGAAGCTGGAGTCGAGGCGGCTGCGAGTAATACTCCTGACAGGATGACGACACAGAGGAGGCACTTCCGGCAAGATAGCCAAAACTTGTTGCAGGAGGCAGACGCAGATAGACAGGCCCACCTTGCTCGCTCCTAGATAAGTGGACTAGGAGGATTTGGATCTTTTTGGGGATGGGATTTTCGCACACACTCGAGATGTGAAAAGATGTGACAAGACATGGGGGACAGGGAGGAAAGGAGGGCATATGGAATCGACGACATCTTTATTATCCTCGCCTGTCTGTGATAGCCCTGCGTCCGCTCAGACCATGATTTTCGCGACACACTGGGGTAGGAGACTCCTGGCCGTCGGAGGCTGGAAGGGTGGATCGAGACAACCCAAGCAACCAAACAAACCAAAAAAGATTATCCGTACGCCCCCCTACCCAGCTGTCCATCCATGATCCAGCAGAACCAGAGGCCGAGGGGACGGTATCGTCGGCGGCCGGCGCTGCGATTCCCACAGAAACCCAGCTCGTCTTGCAGAACAATATGTCTGATAAGACGAGAAGATGGACAAGATGCGCAAGATGGACCAATAGAAGTGATGATCAGGGGTGGTTGTTTTAGAGGCAAGCGAAAGAGCCCTTCAGTGCTCCGTAGCCAGGCAAAGTTGCATCCGGCCAACCAGAGTCCAGACTCTCGCATCCATGGTCCGCCGTTTCGACTACCTGCGCCGCTAGAGAACGACAAACAGCCAACCAACTGGCTGAGATCCTATCTGTGCACCAACGAAAGAAGGTCAACAAGATAGAAAATTCTTTCATATGATAGTATAGGTCACACACCCACGCACAGGACATGCGGGAGACGATGACGCGAGCGATTAGACGAGCCAGTGAGAAGATGCTCTGGATTTGAACAGGTGGGACATTTGATGTTGTTGTGCTCGCCGCCGTTTCGAGCGAGGGCATATTCAGTGCAACTGAATGGCCATATTTTTACCCGCCCCTTGGGCATTTTTGTACACTCTGGGCATCTTATGTGGGCTCCCATAGCCGTTTCAACTTTGGGGCCCTATCCTGCGTCTAACTGGAGTGATTCGAACAAGTCAGCTCTGAGCTGGGAAGGCCGAGGGAAGGGACCTGTATCCGCAAGTCTGTGGGCGTCACCAGTGGGTCCTTGTGTGCACGAAATAGAGTAAAAAGAGGACCTCTCGTCGATCACCCAAGAATATCACGTATCCACGGTATCGTATTCACCACCCATAGGTATAAGCGGCGAGGCTTGCCCGCATTTGAATCCCGACAGGGAGCATCGCAACCGTGCCATTGAAGATCTGAGCCGAGCCAGATCCGTCGACGAGGAAGACAGGGAGATGGCTTGTTGTCGAGGCCAAGAACGACAGAGGGTCGCCTGGAGATGCCATTTTTATTTTATCCCCGTCGATGAAAAGCGACATGCCATGAATTGGTTGAATAATGGAATCCAAAGGCGGATTCCCAAGTGGAGGGGTCTGTGATCAATCCGAAACACAACGAAATGCTGATAATGGGCGTTGGGGACAGCCTCTCTCGCCGCATAAAAAGTGAGCCACGAAGAGGCAAAGATTTGCATGCCGTACAGATGTCCGAGGCGGGGTTGTTTCTGACATATTAGAAGACTTTTCTTCTTCTTCTTCTGTCATCTTTCTGACGCTTCAACTTGCCTGGTTGACTGCCGTTGGAAGAGAGCAAGTAAAAGAGTCCCACTTCAATCCGACCCCGCCATCCAAGTGTTTGAGAAGCTGCTGTCAATGCCCCTCACGACACCACTAAACGCCCCACTCGACCACCATCACGATCAAAAGCTTAAACCTCAAACATGGGGTCGACGCCTCCTGCATCGAGGCGCTCCACGATCCAGAAACCTAGCTTGTCCGTATCGAGCCAGCCATGGACCCCCAAAAATGGACCACCTGTTTCGTGAGGTATCATCTAACCGCAGCCGTGATCCTCTTTCTCGCGCTGATTTCTATTTATCCCGAGCTGAGAGTTCTGGCCACAAGGTTGTGGAGCTGAGTAAAGCAAAAAGAAACCGTAACATCCGGTTGCAAAGGGAAAAGGGAAACCCGACTCCATCTTTTGTTTCTTGTTTTCTCTTGTGGGCATGATTTGTTTCCCGAAGGAAGATTAATGGTTGCTGATAAGGTCCCGGGAATCTTTGGTGGCACAACCACGATCCAGTGCATCCCGTCCTCGGGCTCCCAGTGTCACAATACGGTAGACAAGAGATAGGCGGTATGGCGATATCCCCATTTTTACACCAACCGCTGCTTGTCGCTCGGTGATCAAGATACGCGAGGGTTCTCGCAAAAGCCCACGCCCGCACCTTCTTGCTGCACTGTCACACTCTTCGAGAGGCGTGGAGATAAAGAAGTCCTCTTGCTGAACACCTCACCTTGCTTCCTCGGTGGTGACAGCATGCCCTGCTGACCGCCCGCTTGGGACTTGGCAGCAAAAAGGGGGGTCGGTTGATGCTTGATAGCGATAAGCCAGCCATCTGGCGACAGGCAGGCAGGCAGGCAAACAAGCAGGCAGCCCGCAAAACCTGTAGGCTGGCATGAACGGGTAACTCTCTGTTGAGAGGGGCAGAGGATATATCTCGCGAGTTATACCTGCTGTGTGTGAATATGTCTTCAGTGAGGGTGGTTGGGCAAGACCGCATTGGGTCCTGCCCTTGGACGGTCAGCCCAGCCCGTTCCGTCGTTCCATCGCCAAGTGGAGAAGGGCAATCGCCGACCGATTCCGGTGTGGCTCTCGGAGCGGGGATGCCTCAGGTATGCCGGGTTCGTGTAAATCCTCGATTCGGCATATCCATGGATATATGTCGGGAAAGCCTCAACAGTAATCACATCAAGCCACCAGCGCGCCACATCTTTTCGCTTGGTGGGGGATCTCACCTTTTTTCAAGGACTCGAGCGGACAGGGCCGTGGGGGGCTTGAGCCAACAAGTTGTGGCATCGCAAGGCAGATTTCTGATGGCCTGCGCCTGCCCACAGAAGCTGAAATCCGTCTCAGCGTCTGATGATTGGCTACATATGCTAACAGTTTCTAACAGGATACTATGAGCATCAGCAGCACATCAGATACACGCAGATGCGACAAGGCTGGGGCGGGGATGCTCGGGGTGCATGTTGTCAGCTTTTTCTGAGCACAACCACCCGATATTCCCAAAAAGTCCTGCATACGGATCCCAGTTTGGAGACGAGTTTGGATCTGATTTGGACACCGAACGACTGATAATGCACGAAAATGAATGTCTTGTCTTGAACGACGGGACGAAGAAGAACCAGCAGGAAGTCGGTCAGCAGTCATGGTCTGGTGAAGTGGTGAACAATTGAATCGACCCCTCCTTGATATGAATACCCAGATACCGTCTAGAGACTGCCATCTGCCGGTCATGAAAAATCACATTTTTGTCGAAACAAAAAGTCAAGAACTGTTCAAGGAGAGCAGAAGGCTCATCGTACCTTCCGCCTTTGACTCCATCATACCTAAAGTGGTGCCATTGTCTCCTCTTTTGTCTTGCAGGTCCAACGGCTAGACTGTTAGTGAATAAATAAGAGCCCACCAAATCTTTGAGCTCAAATCGAGACGGAGGGAGCCTATTGTCGCTTTTCTCACCAACGTTGTCCCGGGCGTTCCTCCATTTCGAGTTTCATTTTCGACTTCTTCTTCGCTTCAGTTGCTCTCTTGCCACGGTAACCTGCACTTACTCTATTTTTTTCTCCGCGTTCGTCCGCCTTACGGGGCTTGCCGCCTCATCCAGTCAAGGTGGGTTGTGGACATCCAAGTCCTACGAGACCACCCCGGCCAAGACTCAAGCCCAGCCCAAGTCCTAAAAGATCGCAGCCGGCCACTCACAGCGCCCGCACAGCTTGCCAACCAGCTTCGCCCCCTGGTCACCTCAGGATTTTGCTTGCTGGGTAGGACCTCAGTGACGTTTCCTCAGTCATCACGACCCCCCACAGGCCTCACTGTCCTCGTCCATCGCAGCAATCAGACGGCATTGTTATATCAAAATGGGTGGCGGATGATTTTTTTCTGATTTTTCGGTTGGTCTTGTCATGATTTTGGGTGCATTGTTCATTCGTCGCGAATCGTGTTTGCTTTGTCGCTTCTTTCACCCCCCCTCTCCGGATATCGTTGCAGCTTTCGCCGGAGGGGATACGGACCTCTGCATCGGCACCCAGCGTTTGCCATCTTGACGCTTTTCTCGAATGAAAGAGGCAAATATGGACTCCAAAAAGATGCATCCTTCATCTTTGCTGGAGGACGAATTTGCCTGGGTCGGCCCCAGTCCATCACCTGTCCCGAGACCCATCTCGCCTTTATCATGTGGAGGCGAGGGACCGGGAACCACAACCATCGCATCCTCGTCCCGTCACGTCTCCAACCATGACCGGGAACAGGAGCAACCTCTATCTTGTGTGTATGTATTGCTCTCTTTTGTTATTTGTTAAACTCGCCATCTTCTCTTGGTACCGAGTGTCTAACAATGGGCCCAGTACCCGCGAGACTGCTCATGAAGACTGCGCAAGGCATCGCTTCATCGTCTGGGCTGCCGTCAAACGCAACTCGTCTAAGCGCATGCCGGCATCAGACCGACTTAAATGCCCCTTGTTCAAGTGTGCCCAGCAGTTCCAAGACCACGAATCGATGCTCAGACATCTGGCAGGGTGTAAACACCTCGCCTCGGGGGAGTATCTATGCCACGAGCACATGAGGGTCGAGCATTTCGATGATGTAAAATGTAAAAAATGCTTAGGTCATCCATCCAAGAGGAGGAAAATGCTGTCCATGGCCAAGAGCTTCTTCCATTCATTAGGTCACAAGTCCAAGAAGACCAGTCATGCCAATACCTTGGGGCTCGATGCTGATAACATCTCCCTGATGCCACCCTCGTATGATTCGCTCGGAATCACCCCCCTAAATGGCGACAATCCGTCCGAGTTACCCTCGACAGAGATTCTTGAGATCGATTCGGTGGAAGTCAGCAATATTGCCGCCCCGACATTGACGACCACAGACGGCCTGATAGACCCTCAAGCACTGCTCGTCCCTGTATTACCATCCCTTCCAGAGCTCGACTCGACAGGTTTATCAAACGAGGCTTACATGCAATGGCAATCTTCAACATCCTTATCGACCGACCTGTACTCTCCTGGAGGCCTGGAAGATGGCAGCTCACGGCACTCGAACCCGAAGCCGACCCTGCAGGTCAACACCTACGGTCTCCATGGTCGTCGACATGTCCCTCGACCGGCTCCTCGCCCCGAGCCTCCACGAAGCAAGGGCCTGTCGCCGAGCTCGTCTGTCAGGTCAACAGCTAGTACTGACACCAACGCGAGCGCGGCCAGCAACATCACCGCCACCAGCGGCGTCAGCTCTTTGGTTTCCCCCTCGTCAAACTGGAGCGGAGTTTGGTCGATGGGATCTGGGATGAACACCAACCTCACCACCCCAATCGAAGGCCTTCTCGCCGACGATGTCTTCGCGGAAGCGATGAACAACTATGACGAAACATGCCCCGACTATCTACACAACTTCTTTTCTGAGCTTCCTGCCGAGCTCCCGGCTGACTTGTCAAACACCAAGATTGCCGAGCCCATGATGGTCGACTCCCTTATCGGACTCGCAATTCCGGCCCCTGTCAACTTCGCGTACGACGCCGACATTGTTTTGACCGATGCTTCGACGGACCTGATTGATCTTGATGAGCCCGAGATCGAGCCATCGAATGTCTGCTGTTCCGAGGTCAAAACGATGGTTGAATCGGCATGGGATGCTCTTCAGGAGCACATTGTCTCGTCGATGGTCAAGGTACAGCATGTCGCGGATAATCCCCTTGCAGCACAGCTACGCACCATGTCGACCAAGACCATCGCAGCAATTGGGCTCGAGACACTTCGTAAGCTCCTGACTGGCGGCCAGCCATCGTCTGCCGGGGATACATTATGTTTTATCCATTTGATCTACGCATTTTCGCTCGTGGTCCACGAGCAGGGAGCATCACATCGAGCCAATGAACTCTTCTTGCGGTCTTTATCATACACTCACACATTGCCTCACAACGACAGGAATTTCTTTAGCCAGTTGGTTTATGCCATTTGGCAACCACCCGACATTACGCAGGCAGCTATAAGGACACACCTTGCCACGGACACTAATGGCTTCATGGTTCAGTCCCCAAGCTCCAAGGGCAAATCCCCCGACCTCGGAACGAAGGGAACTGACGCACTCCTGATCGCCGCTCGGAATTTCCTCGATGGTAAGTTCAAAGTTCAGCCCCGGTGTGTCAGAAGTCGAGCATTAGACTAATCGCTCGACAGAACTCGAAAGCTCTCTCGTATTAGGACCTACGCCAGACTCTCTGGACATCCAGACATCCATGTTATTCTCCAAACACCTCCAGGATAGCCCTTCGGCCTCGGTTCATCAAGCGTTCGCAATTACTGTCACCTACGTCTCCAGTCAGCTGATTGATGCATTCTCTGATGCGAGAGGACTCAAGAGCAATATCAACAAGATCATTCAGCGCGTAAAGACTGGTGAGATTTGTAGCGTGAGAAGGGTCGAGATAGAACTGCTCAATGCTGGAAAGGTATGTTGGCACTGTCAAATTCGTTGCTTGCTCTCTCAGACTAACTCTGGTCTAGGGGTGCATGCCTCCACGGAGATTCTTTGACGATTTTATTCCGCAAGTTCGAGATATGTGTGATCCGATATACCAGCAGCACGACGCGGGGACTTCACGACGAAATGACTACCACTGCCTGGGCATTACCTTGATTGGGACCATCATGCCTGAATTCGACTTCTCGCCAGCAACAAACTCGACAAACCATTCGCTTGACGAGGATCTTGATGTCAACTTTGACGAGTACTTCAACAAGTTTACCCCGGATTGTAAAGCTGAATCGGAATTGACTTTTGCTGGGATGGGGTCGGAGCTTGATCGTCTCCTTGGGGTGTCCGAAGTTAGGAATGGGCTGCAGATTCCGCTTGTATTTACGACACCTCCGGACAGCGGAAATTCGTCGGGCGCGTCGCAGAGCTCTAGCCCAGCCACAGCGAATAACGGCCAACGACAGAGTGATTCAGCCCCTGCCGAGTCATTGACAGACCAGTACACCAACGGGCAAAAGGTCGAAGCCTATTCGCGCTGCGAACTCTGCGACTATCGGCCCAAAGGTGACCCACAGTGGTTCAAGGGTAGCATGGCCAAACACAAGAAACTGCAGCACAGCACGGCACCTCCCAAGATCTACAAGTGTCCCTATCCGGGTTGCACCAGCCAGTATAAGAACCGGCCAGATAATCTGAAGCAACATCAGACGGAGAAGAACCATTGGGTGGACGGGGAAGAAGGCACTCAGCGAAGACCGAGCAAGAGGAAGAAGCTCGAAACTGAGCAAGATTAGAGGTTATAAGTAGCATGGCGTCTTTCCAAGGGGGTAGACGGAACCCCAAGTGATGATTAATAGTTTAATTTTTGGGTTTGGCGGAGGGTTCGGATAGACCTTGATTCTCCAGCAGGACTGGACAGCCAGCGAGCGAGTGACGATACGGGCCTCTCATTTCTGGATCGGCCCTTTTTGCTTTCATATAGGGTCCTGGCGGTGTTTATTTTCTTTTATGCTTTCTCACGATACCACTACTGCATGGGACAGGATTTAATGGAGTTTCCGGGCGAGAAAGACGGAGTATCTGACTATAACAGGGCAGACGGGCGATGGTTACCCTCTGGATATTTTTATATTGCGGCGTGAATGGAAACCGCTCAATGATGCAGCACAAGATACCTGGTTAGACGGAATGGGACAGCGGCCTCCTCTCAGCATTGAGAATGGATGGACAGTACTTACTGATTGATGTTATTTTGTGGTACTGATAACATTGTACCAAACTTGCACAATGCAGTATATGCTTTGTTCATCCAGTGATAGGAACTGACTTTCTCGATACTGTACTTGTCGGCTGTTGTGGTTTTGAAGCGCCTGCCGGCGCCCTCCCTGGCCCAGCCATGTAAATACAGAATTAGGTGGTTACTGAAACTGTTGCTGCTTTAGCGGGTTTCTGGCGGGTCAAGGGTCTTGGAAGGCCTCCAGGTGACCGCCGTAGGTGGATATTCTCGGCACTGCGAGAGCACATGATACACCATCATACCACTGGACCTCCGGTTGACCTTATTCCAGACCTCGTCTGTTGTTTATATCTTCTTTCTGCACACCGTAGTCTCTTGTGGAACCAAAATATCCAAATTGTCTTTTCCCAAAAAGTTCTTCCAGTTGAAAACTCGGTCACTTGCTCTAACTCTGAAGATTCATCTCAACTCCAGTACTGTATCCTTACAGCTGGGCAACCCACCAGCGAAATTCACCCCTCACTTGGAACAAACAACCAGACTCAATACACGACCGAGGTTCGAGATTCAACCCAACATTGAAACTCGTACAAACTAAGATCACGATCAAAGCTGTCTCGATTCTTATCCATAACACCATTGACACTGAATCTCGTCAGTTACATCACCAACAATGGCGTCAAAAACAACACCCCGCATCACAGTCCTAGGCTCGCTCAACATCGACCTAGTCTCGTACGTCTCGCACCATCCCCTGCCCGGCGAGACAATGACGGCCGACCGGGTAGCCATTTCCCCCGGCGGCAAAGGCGCAAACCAAGCAGTGGCCTGTGCCAAACTCTCCCGTGCCCGTCCCTCGACCTCTGAACAATCTGCTTTTGAAGGAGAAGAGACTGCAAAAGTGAGCATGCTAGGCTGCGTGGGAAACGACACATACGGCAATCTCCTCCGTGAAAACCTCTCAAAACACGGAGTCGACGTACGCGGTGTTGACGTTATCGAGGGCGTAAAGACGGGCATGGCGATTATCATTGTTGATAAACCCACCGGCGAGAACAGGATTATCCTGAGTCCCGAGGCGAATCACGAGGAGAAGCCGGGACACTTTCTACGGGCGTGGTCACCGCCGCCCGATTTGCTGATTATGCAGCTTGAGATCCCGCTCGAGACGGTTATTCAGGCTACCCAGGTTGCGAAAGAGGCGGGGGTTGCGGTGTTGCTTAACCCGGCGCCTGCGCAGACTTTACCAGAGGAGGTTTATCAAGGGTTGGCACACTTGGTGGTTAACGAGACTGAAGCGGCCATGTTGGGAGAGTGTGAGGTTAGTGTGCTTGATGACGAGGCTGGTCTGGAAAAGGTCGCGAGGGGGTTTATCGAGCGGGGCGTGGAGACGGTCATTATCACGCTTGGGGGACGGGGTGTGTATTACATGACTGGACGCCGGGGAGAGAAGGGATTGTTGCCCGCGGAAAAGGCCAAGGTCGTGGATACCACTGCTGCGGGGGATACGTTTGTGGGAATGTACGCGTTGGAGGTTGTTAAAGCTAGGTCGGAGGGCAAGGAGTTTGATGTTGCTGGTGCGGTGAGGAAATCGAACAAGGCGGCTGCCAAGACTGTTGAGCAGGCTGGGGCGCAGGACTCGATTCCGTGGAGAGATGAGCTTGTTGAGTAGGTAGACTGGAGTTGAGGAGGGAAATATGGACAATACGGCAAATAAGACAGAGGAGGGGCATTTGTTATCTTTTGGCATGCATTTTGGGCTCCCAGCCTGGTTTCTTGAGAACATGGAAACTTGGTAGAAAAAGAGGCAGACGGCTTGCTAATATTCAGCACAGAAAGAGCGATGACCAACAACATCATCTGAAGAACTTGAAGCTTGAAATGAAATCTGGAAATCTGGCTGCTTTGGTAGAACCGCGTCTCGTTGAGGGGCGATGTTGAATCGTCCGGAAAGACGGCTATGGAAGTGAAGCCCAACATCGGGCTTTTCATACCTATCCACTACGATGTATTATGATGTCCAGACTAAAATTTTTTTTTCGCAATCTCATGCCCTTTTCCTCACGTTGAGAGTAGTCCGTCCGTGAAAGTCTTGGCCTACATCGGCCGCCCTGTCCAACTCTTTCGGCCTGAAGCTCCTTCATACATGTTCCGTTCCCCGTTTCAAGGGTTGACATAAAAGACCGGCCGAGAAGCCCCATCCAACCGCTCAATCTTGAACTCAATAGTAGAAAAATCAAAGTCATTCAAAACCCGGATATTCAACGGGCGAACATGCTTGACCCGCTCGTAAAAGGCCTTGGTATCTTCAGGCCAGGCGGCCATTTCTTCTGGGGAAGTGGTGGTGGTGACCTCGTTGGTCAGGTAGACGCCGCAGGTCTTGCAAAAGGTCTTGTTGAAGACGCCGCGGTTGAAGGCGTATGAGACGAGATTCTTGGACTCACTCCCCGGGTCGGTTTGTGTATCCCGTTCTTGGAGGATCACCTGGCTTCGGGCGGGATATACCCAGGTGAAGCCGGCCTGTTTTTGTTCAAGGAGGTTTTGTTAGTATGGACAACAGTTTGAATGAAGAGGGTCTGAGAGGGAAAGTTGATGGGAAACCAAGACCTTGCTTGGCTGGGGAATGACTGGGCAGTCAGTGTGAGATGGGATGACATCGAAGCTAGGTTTATAACTGTGCTTTCTGCTGTCACTTTCAACAGCGAGGGGAGATGCCTGGATCCCGTTCGGCCCTGTGGCCGAGTGGTAAGTATCCTGCCTCCCCTCGTTGTCCCCCCCGCCCCCCGACGGAGGTTATAGTTCGAACCCCGTCCCGACCGCCCGCCCGTTAAATAAAAATTTCTTCTTCGTAAAAGCAGTTGGTTGCTTTTCGGCGGGGCCCCCTTCAAAGGGTGCCCCGAGCTTTTTTGTTATTTTCTGAGGACTCCTCGTCCTCTTTTGTTTTTTTTAATTTGAAACATAATTCTTCCTCGGCTCAAGTAATCGCTAGGGCAGCTATCCAATACAACTGCCGACCTTGTAAAGGTGAAAAGTAGTGTCTAATAGCCCCCGCCGATGAGCTCTCGAGAGCTCGTGGGTTCGAACTCGACTCGAATCTCCATTCTACAGAAAAGTGCTTCGAGCCTTTCCGAAGGGTCTCCCTCAGCAAGCATCACGATGAGCCGACGGGGGCCTGGAGCTTTTGCCATTTATAAAAAAGAAGGAAAAAGGAAAGAAAAAAAAGGGTATGATGCTTGGCTCTTCTTAAACTTGGGCTGGTGCGATGGAGGGAGGTATTGGTTTGAGGATGAACACAAAGCGGCAGGTAATAACAACATACCCTTGAGCAGATACTGCAATTGCACTCGACAATTCGCTCCTTGGTATCCTTGTCTTCGATAGGAGCAGGGAGCTTCACGGCGGCGGTGATGGCGCCGCAATGGCAGCTTCCGTGGTAGACTTTGGCGTTACTGCTATCGGTACCTTCGGGAAGGGCGGGTTCCGGACCGGTGAACGCCGGGGCTTTGTATTGCGGATCCAGCTTTGCACCGTCACAGCTGTTTTTATATGGATATTGTCAGGGACGCATTTATTGGGATGTAAAAGGTATGAGATGGGAACGTAGGTACGTGGTTGCGAACTCACGTCTTGATTTCTAGGTCCCAAAAGTTGACGTCTTGGAGGGCTCGGGCCTGTGATGGATCTTACGTCAGTTGTCTCCTTGCTTTGATGCCCAGGTTGAACCTATGAGGTTTCTTCTTGTGGGAATGCTTGTACATGTTTGTCTTGGTGATGAGGAGCGAACAATAACTTACATTGAGAACCATTCCATTCTTGCTGGTCCCGACCAGGGAAACGCCGCATTTGCTACAGAACTGAGACAATCGAATATCATGTTAGTCTCCTTTTCATATATACATCCTGCCTCATTCTTTCTGTCCTTTGAACGAGAACATAGACACACCTTGTGAGCGATCCCGAACGACCCCCCAAAGGAGTACTCAGTTAGGAGACCGTCGTCCTTGATCACCTTGAATGTGTCGTTTTCAGGGTTCATCCACAGGTACATGTAGTTCTTCTTGGTGCAGATGCTGCAATCGCAAACGGTGACGCTCTTGAGCTCGGGGACAGTGACCTCGAAGATGTACGATCCGCAGTGGCAGTTGCCGCGGTAGGTCTTTTGTTCGGCGTCGACTGTCATGATGGTTGATTTGGCGGTTATGCGGGACCTAAGAGATCCGACTTTGAGCTTGATGTAGAGTATGTGCAAGGTTGAATTTAATTGCCAGAGATGATGTTGCACTGATATATGGACAAGTCAGTGCCTGGATGTTCTCAACAAAATGCGAATTGCGATAAATGATCTCGAATACGGCTAGGTACGAACAATAATATGAGTACTCAACAATTCACCAACACCTCACTCCCCGCAGATAGCTGTAACCTCGCACTTGACCCGCAACATGATAGGCGGAATTCCGACGCGCGGGCTTTCCCCTCGACTCCTTTTGTCTCGCCGTGATTGCGATTCGTATCTCCGCCGGTCTACGTGGACGTCTACGAAGGCCAAAGCAGCGCATGAGAAGTGGCCGACGGGCCTTCGATTGCGGTGTTTGATGCAGGGGGCGGCTGAGTCGTTGCTTTTAACGTCCGAGAGGCGCCCCAAGCGGGCTAATGCCCCTCCGAACGCGTCCTAGCTACCCCTCTTCGCGAAATTGGATGCGCGCGATCAGGTGATTTAGTTGGCGTGTTAATTAGATAGGGCAGTGGCTGGTGAGATGGTGGTTGATCTGGTCATTGGACTGGCCCATTGGGAAGAGTCGGCATGGGCTTGCCGAGGCGAGGTGTGCAGTGGTTGGAAAAGGATGGAATGAAATTCCAGTTCCGAGTCTCTGACAGCGACGAGCCTTACAATTTTGGGAATAGAGCCCGCACGTTAGATCGGGAAATCGAGGACGACGGGTTCCCTCCTGCCCAGTGTAGCCAAGGGCGCGGACCCTGGAGCTGCCCGGGGAAGGTAGCAGCTGCTCTTTCCCTACCGAGCATCAATCGTCGACATCAATTGGCATTCATCGGTAGCGCTTGCCTTCAATTGTGGAGGGTGGAACGATTATGACATGGAGGAGGCAGTCAAAACAATACATATCGACAACACGTGCAACTGCAACTGCAAAACAAAACAAGATGCTCGCTGGCAGAACGTATCAATGAGCATCGGGGCGAGTCTTGGTGGACTGCCGGATGAGGTCCGCTTCTCCCGACCCGATATGTGGAGTCGGGCGGGTGTCGCATCCGGAGTTGCCAAGCTTCTGGGCCTTCTCCTCCCGAGTCAGGAACCCCGGACATGGAGTTGCCGGAGCATCAGTCCAATCAGCCAGCTCGACTATCGCGCTTGTCGGCGATCGAGAGTTCACATGATGTGCAAGATTTTGTTGTTATGTTGAACTATGTGACACACCCCTGGGCGCTTGCGGGAAATGTGTCGATGGCTCAGGGGAACCAGAGCACAACCGCAGCAACACGACATTGCCAAAAAGTAACATGTCGGAAAGAGGCCGTGGGATGAATTACGAGAGACGAACTCGACGGAGCAATCACGAGCGGCCGTCGGCTGACCTCCAACATGTCTTGTCGTCATTTGGTGGTACAATAGCTGGAGTTACCCCGGGTTAGACACACAGCCGGTCAGGTCGGTCTGCAAGGGATGAGAGCTCAGGTGACTTGCCGTATCAAAAAGCTCACCGCGATTTCGTCCTCTCCCTGTCACTATCGAGCGAGAGGGTCCATCATCCATGGTCCAAGGCGGGTCCCAATGTTGGGGGTCACATCTCTCTGAAGTCTGAACTGGGTGGCTTGGGAGATTGACGGAAATGATGGAAGCAGGTTTTTTCCTATGCATCAATAAGAATGGTAAAAGATCGATGTGATTCATATGGAGGCCTGGCTGACATTTCCAGAAAGAGTACCAAGTTTGTTGTGAGGATTACCAGAGGCGTCCGGGGAATAAGATGCAGCAGCCAACTTCCCCGCAAACGTATTTTATGCGGACATCATTCCACCCTGCTGCATCGTTCACTGTTATAGGGCAGATTCCCTGCTTGAAGCTTCTCGGACGCAGTCGGCGGACCTGCGACCTGCAACTCGACACCGGAATGGATGCTGTACCAGTGCCTGAACGTGGGGTACATATAACACACAGCAAGAACATCCGCCCCTCATGAATTGTTCTGTCGGGTTTCTAGGCCTGCCGGGTAGAGGCCTGGCGTCGTACGGATAGGCGAGCACGATGAGATAGTCTGTCTTGGCCCTCTGATCCATTGCGTCCCGAGGGGGCTGGACTGATGAAATTTGGGGAAGTTGGCTGATGTCCAGCATCATGATGCGATCTGGCAGAGTCCTGTGGAGGTTGGGATCTTGCTACCAAGAAAGGTTAACCCAACGGGGCAGGTATGGTTACCGAGTACCCTTGGTAACTTGGCTTGTTTGCCGATTCCCCTGAGCTGCCGACCTACCTAACCCAGACGAGGCGCGATCAGCTTTTGTGTTGGTGTAGAGCTGTGAAACAAGGATATCTGCATCAGCCGTTACTTGCCCCGTCCCCAGCATGTCCTTTCCCGGGCGATGTCGGTGGTGGGAGTGTATCACGACTTTAGCTGGCGCCCAGGGTTCAGGTTATGGCGGGGTCTCCCGAGACTGCCTGAATCGAGATGGTGGGCGAGTCCACATCGCGCAGAATACAAGGAGGGAGGTTGACACTTTGGAGGGTAACACAAATGCGCCATGGTACCGCCGGCATCCAACTATCCTTGAACGTCTGAATCGATGTCGATATGGAAACACCGGTCCTCGAAGATGGAAACGATTCGTGTCCTCGGGAATTTTTGTATTTTTTTTATTTTCCTGAATACGTAGTAATATGAACTTGGGGACCCCGGCTGGATCGTTGTTTCATTGCCCCACGTACCTTATTACACCGAGCGGAGGGGGTCACCTCAGTTAGTAAGAGCCTCTTCTTCTGTAAGTGGGACGATGACGACTAGATTACGGATACATACTGCGTATGGGCCGGTTGGTTCGGGACATTGGGAAGGCAGGACTCAGGAGGGCAGCAAGAGTTTGCTGTTGATCCACACAATCTCAGGGCAGGCAAGTGTGGCAAGGGCCGCAAGGCAAGACGAGCAAAACCACAAAAAAAGCCGAAATCATTGCCATGGGTTTTAGGGAAACAACTTCCTTTGATGCATGCATCATCAAAGATCAACCATCGGGGTACCTACATCACTGAGTGGCTCCTCATCGGAAACCGCATGCAAAGTCAATTCGGACCTTCCGCCCATGCCGAGTTGATCGCCCGTTTTTGCCGGTTTCGTTGCTAACACATTCCGCTCCGTTCTCTTTTACTCGGTCGAAATGACCTTAACACCAGAAGCCCGGTCGAACCCCCAAGTTCGTTAGCACAATACTACAGCTGAATACCAGATCCACCGCTAGAGATTGAAACTTCCAGAACTCAGCCATGCCCGACCACCGTCACCGTCACCATCCCAGTCAGGAACACATCCAGCAGTTCACCACCACACCCGCATCCAGCGCATCCCCAAGGACACTAATGCCCCGCCAATCAAGCCAAGCGCGTGGGGCTCCATGCTTACGGCGAGGTCTTCCTGCCTCGTGATTTGCTCACTACATCACCAACTCCCACTCCGAACCTAGCACGAGCGAGCGCCAGCTGCAGGTGATGACAAAAGTTTATGGCTTTTCTTTGCGGTCTTCATCATGGATTTCCGACCGCTGTTCTGCTATATACTGTAGGTCTATAGCAAGTGTCCCAATACCAATCAGATGCTGAAGAATGATGTTTCGACCTTTTTTGCCCTGCTTCCATCCTCCTCGCAACCGGGATACGCCGCCACCACATCACTGGCTGCTGGCTGGCGGCATTCGATTGAGGCGGTTTTCTTGGTCTTATGGAGTCCGCTGTTTGCTAGCCAAGCTAGCGTCCGTCGCAGCAGTTCCTTACCTGGCAAAGCTGCCGCTACTGGAGACAGACTCGGTGTACATGCCTCGTACCTGCCCAAGGTGCCCTCCTGGTACTGGACACTGGACAGTGGGCACGACCGGGACTTGCCCGGTCATATTATCGTTTCCTCGCTTCTTTTTTCGCCCTGCATTTGGTGTTCTTTCTTTCCCGGAAATGTTCTGGCTCATGGGGCTGGCATGGTACTGGGATATGCAGCCCTTCTTTCCTTCTCCGCCTCCTTTTACCTCAACCACGGTTTGGACCATGTCTCTCCTCCCAGGCTATTGCTCTAAATAGCATAGCTTTTGATGGTGGAAAACAACACGACCCCAGCTCCTACAAGTACTGTGAATAGTCTGCTCCGCTGAAGAATGTCATATAGAGTCCACTGCCCAGCGGCAGCAGACGTAGCCATGTCTGATTCTGGTAGTTGTTCAGACCATCCTGGATCTAGCTCCCTTGCCTTAGGTTGACGTACAGTCTACTACACCTACACGACACGCACTGCCTTGAACGAGAAACCATTTCTCAAGGTTTTGATCCGATATATAATATTGGCTTAATTATTTCCTTGCAATTACATTTCATGTCACGCCCGGCTTCCGATTTCATCTCCTTCCTCCTCATCTCGGCTTTCTTTGTCATGCACGTACCTGATCCGGCCCATTATATAAGAAACAGCTTCGTCATTCCGACTCGAACCCGTGCCACACTTACAGCTACTGAAACTCCAAGCTTGTTCCCTCGTCTTTGAACGAGCTCTTGCTTTTCACACCCAGAGAATCCAAGATGCCGCCTAGCGCCGAGTACGCCGTTCCCATGCCGATCGGCATCTCTACCGGCTACAAACCAAACAAACAGATCGGAAACAAGTGCACATTGGACATGAAGCCCACTTCCAATTCCAGCCTCGACATTATCGACATACGCCGCGTGGCGGTCGAGACCAATCTCAAGACCGAGATTCTTTCCATGTTCCATGCCAAGGATGGTCCCAGACAACTTCCCACGCTCCTGCTCTACGACGAAAAGGGTCTACAGCTGTTTGAACGTGTGGGTTTTTGCCATGTATCTGCTTTCCCGCAAGTACACACCAGCTAACTCATCTTAGATCACATATCTCGAAGAATACTACCTGACCAATGACGAGATTGCTGTTCTCGGGTCCAACGCAGCTGACATAGCCAGACTGATTCCGTCTGGAGCTATGGTCATTGAGCTGGGTAGCGGGTGCGTGTTGCTATTCCGAATCCTGCCAGCCGTATCAAATATGCTCACATTACATGTCCAGGAATCTACGAAAAGTGAACCTTCTCCTCCAGGCACTCGAAAACGCTGCCAAAAAGGTCGACTACTACGCCCTCGATTTGTCTCTAGAAGAGCTCCAGCGTACGCTTGCTCAGCTTCCAAGGTATGAGCACGTGCAGGCTCACGGCCTCCTCGGAACCTACGACGACGGCCGCGAATGGCTCAAAGTACCATCCATTGCCATGAGGCAAAAGTGTATCCTGAGCCTTGGATCCAGTATTGGTATGTCGACCGCGCCATGCCCAACGAGATCGATATCAGAGCCTGATGCAACATTGTTAGGTAATTTCGATCGAGACGACGCGGCGGCTTTCTTGAAGAACTTTGCCGATGTTCTCAACCCCGGTGACACAATGCTGATCGGCGTCGACCATTGCCATGATCCCGCCAAAGTCTAGTATGTTTGCAATCCCTCCCGTCCTGATGACCGACATGTTCGAATATTTACTGACCACGCGTTAGCCATGCTTATAATGGTATGTGTAACCCAAGTGCCGTGTAGTTGACTTGATTCTGACCTGATTCTCCGCGACAGATCGAGAGGGAGTCACCCATAAGTATGTTACACACTCTGGCGACTTGATCATGCGGGCTGAAGGAGCTGACAAGCCAAACCTCTAGATTCGTGCTCAATGGCCTCCAGCACGCCAATAGACTTCTCGGGGAGACCACCTTCGTCGAGAAGGACTGGGCTGTTATTGGCGAATATGTCTATGATGCTGAGGGAGGGCGACACCAGGCTTTTTATTTTCCTCTTCGTGACACCGTCGTCATGGGCGAGTTGGTCCGGCCGCACGAGCGCATCCAGGTGGAACAGAGTTGTAAATACTCTCAACAGGAGACACAGGCGCTTTGGAACCGAGCTGGCATGGCCGAAATTGGTCAGTGGAACCATGGCGACGAGTATGGTGAGTCGATTTATACCCGCCATTTGTTGGATCATGGAATCCTTGGGTCACTTGCCCCTTTAAGCAGCCCGAAGGCGATTCCCACGTTTCCCCCACGTTTCCCCAACCCAGAGGACCAGTCAGACGCCGTCTCGAGCTCATCCTCCATGCCGTGACAGCATCAAGGACACCAATCCTTGTCACCGGTACTCCAACCAGTGTCGGTTGGGCTGCCGTTCCATGGGCTGCCTCCAAGAACATGACGGCAATTGCAGTCTTGCTCCGCGTCTGAGGCATACCTTTGACTAATTTTTTGTCTTCATAGGGGTTCACATGCTCTCGAAGCCGAAGATGTCCTTCAGCATGGTACCATCTGTTTATGGGCGATATGCCATTCCCAGCCGGGACGAGTGGGAATCCTTGTGGGAGGCGTGGGACGTCGTCACGCGCGAGATGCTCCCGCGAGACGAGCTCCTCGAAAAGCCAATCAAGCTGCGCAATGCCTGCATATTCTACCTTGGACATATCCCCGCCTTCCTCGATATCCAGTTGACAAAGACGACGAAACTGCCCCCAACGCAGCCAGCATATTTCCATGGCATCTTTGAGAGGGGTATTGATCCTGACGTCGACAACCCGGAGCTGTGTCATGCCCATTCTGAGATCCCGGACGAATGGCCCCCCCTGAATGAGATTCTGACCTATCAGGATTGCGTGCGGTCCCGTTTAGAGGGACTCTATGCAGACGGTCAAGAAAAGATCCCGCGCGATGTGGGCCGGGCCATCTGGGTTGGATTTGAGCATGAGCTAATGCACATCGAGACGCTTTTGTACATGATGCTCCAGAGCAACAGGACTGCACCTCCACCGCATATTCAGAGACCCGACTTTGAGAAGCTCGCTGCCAAGGCTCGTGCTGAGCGAGTCGCGAATGAATGGTTTAGCATTCCGGCTCAGGAAATCTCCATCGGGCAGCTGGATCCTGAGGACAGTGACGACTTTGAGTCCCATTTCGCATGGTATGGCCCCTTTACCTTTTTGGGTCTGAAGACAGCGCTTCTCTAACACCACGCCTGCAGGGACAACGAGAAGCCAATCAGACATGTCAAGGTACACGGCTTCCAGGCCCAGGGAAGGCCGATCAGCAACGAGGAGGTGAGTGACAGCTTCACCGGCTACGAGCGTTTCTTCGTGGGGCTAACTGCGGCAGTATGCGAGATACATGTATGTCAACCACATCGACAAGATCCCGGCTTCGTGGGCAGAGACCAAGAACACGAATGGTGTGAATGGTCATGGAAACGGGCACAGCAACGGTTATTCGAACGGACACGGCGATCCACTCCCCACGTCGTTCCTAGAAGGGAAAGCTGTTCGCACAGTATTTGGTCTCGTACCACTGAAGCATGCATTGGATTGGCCGATCTTTGCCTCGTACGATGAGCTAAACAGCTGCGCTGCCTGGATAGGAGGACGCATTCCTACCTTTGAAGAAGCTCGAAGCATCTATGCGCATGTGGATGCTTTGAAGAAGAAGGATCCAGAGCGACAGCTGGGAAAGACGGTGCCGGCAGTGAATGGGTAAGAGATCTTGACTCAGTCCTGCTTCATCATGCCACCGACTAACAATACCAAAGTCACCTAACCAACAACGGTGTGGAGATCTCACCACCGCCTTCACCTCTGACTGCTGTATTGGGCGAGCAGGAGCAGTGGAAAGACCTGTTTATCGACCTCAGCGACGCCAATGTCGGATTTCAGCACTGGCATCCGGTAGCCGTCACAGGCAAGGGCAACAGCCTCGCCGGACAATCCGAGATGGGTGGAGTCTGGGAGTGGACCAGCTCGGTGCTGCGGCCCTGGGATGGCTTCGAGCCCATGTCGTTGTATCCCGGCTACACTGCCGACTTTTTCGATGACAAGCACAACATCGTCCTCGGTGGGTCGTGGGCTACCCACCCGCGGATTGCGGGACGTAAAAGCTTGTGAGTGATGCCCAACAAAACGGGCTGTTTCAAGGACACATGGCTGACAAGATCGGGTGCAGTGTCAACTGGTACCAGCGGAACTATCCCTATGCCTGGGTCGGAGCTCGTCTGGTCCGTGACCTCAACTAGGGGCTCGGGTCACATCATGATACGGCTATGTTGCCCGTCAGGATTCAATATCCTCAACCGCCGCCCTCGACTTTCACGTCAGCAGCGCGCTCACTCACGATCCAAACCTTGACCGGCCAAAGCCACAACTCAGTCCACGGCCAGACTCAACTTTATTTTCATGGTTACCAGACCATTTAGGTGCGGAAAAGGCATGTAGGAAAAAGAAGTCTGTATTATGGCTAGCGAGTCTGGACCACAGAAATTTCACTTGATTTCATGCCCTCGCATTTACTTTTGGTCTTTCACATACCCTCAATGTTGGCACTCCTCACCTAATCTCCTCTCATTCGACTCGCATTTCAGTCACATTTTGGCGACGTTTCTTTTTTTTGCATTGCTCTCATCGGATAGGGGTAAACAAAAGGAAGGAATCTGGGAACCCGGCCTTTCCTTTCCACCGGTGTGATGGTCAACCGACATCACGAGACAAAAGGGGAGAATTTTGGGTCGGTTTATTGCAGAACAAAAGTTTTAAAAAGATTTCCTACCTTTCTGCTCTTTACTTTTACATTCCTATGGGCCTTCTTCGTGCACTGTGATCATCAAACAAAGGAAACGCATCGGGAACGATCCATATAGTAAGTAGGCGATGTCAAGAGCACCCTGCCTCACGTTTCCATTTCACTGCGACACGAGACAAGGTAGCCATTGAAACTGAACCCATTCATGCGTCTATCGTCTCTCATCCAGGCCTGGTTGGTATAGAAAATAATGCACCTAAACGCCCAAGAACATGCGTACAAACGGACCGTCCATGCCCTTCTTTTCCTATAACAAATGCCCAAAGGGCCATGAAAACACCCATAACACCATAAAGCTAGCCTAGAAAGATGAGGAAATAGGCCTGTATGGCGATATTCGGAGACCTTTTCCCGAATATTGGGACACACCGTTTTTGCTCATGCTCATGCGACGCCCCTATAATGAGAAAATAGGCCCCCATCGGAAATAAAAGATAGGCCTAGTTCAACGAAAACAAAGTACGCCTATTTAGAGGTATTCATCGACCATTTCCCAAATATTCGAAGGCATCTTGATGCCCTGCTCCGTCACGAAGCCGTCGATGAACTCGGGATCCGTATAATCCACCTCGTCGTCCTCGACAAGCGTCACCTCGCCAGCTTCCTTCTGTTGTTGCTCCCGCTCCTCGGCCGCCACGAACCTGAACTTTTTGGGGTCCCGCTGCCTGATGCCGACGCGGTTGACGAGGGGGTACACAAGCGGCGTTTTCCGGACAATCTTGTGCGTCTCTGCCGCCACGAGGAAGCGCTTCGCGCTGCCAGGGACATTCTTGGCCAGGAACGCCAATTGGCCGGTGCCCATGCGCGAAATGATGCCGCCGTTTTGAGTCACGACTTCGGTTCCGACGAGGACGAGGTTGATCTTCTTGTTGTTGCCCAGTACGTGCGCCACGGTTTGTGGACGAATAGTTTCCACCTCGATGCCCGCCTTGCGGAGCGTTTTGACCGAGTCTTCGCTTCGCGCCGAGCCATCCATGACGTAGATTACTTGGAAGTGCTTGGTGGGATCCTCGGCAGCTTTGAGAAGAACTTTAGTCACGATTCGGGAGCCCCCGGCGGTAAGGATCACCTTGCCGTCGTTGACGTACTCGGCGCCGCGGATGGCGATGTTGTCGCGGGCTGCACGGGCGCGGTGGTAGAAGAGCTGCTTGTTGTTGAGGAGATGCTGGCGTGTCTCGTCGAAGCCGAGGATCGGGACGTTGTTATGGCTGTCGCCTGCTGATTGCCCTCTAAGCGACCGCAGGAGGTACTGCTCAAACAGGTCCGCGCCGGCGAGGAGTGGGAGGGGGTTGGGCGCTGAGTCGAGGAGGCGCGCTTTTTCTTTCTTGACGACTTCGACTGTCTCCATTGCTGTTGTCGCCGAGGTCGCGCGGAGGAGCTCGATCAGGGATTCTATCGCTGCGACGGGCATGGTGATCTCGGGGTCGGAGGAGAGGAGGGATTGGTAGGTTTTTACGATGCTGTAGCGGCGCGAACGTGTTAGTAGAGGTAGAGGTAGGGGTATGAATCATATAGGGGAGGCGTTGTGGCATACTCGAACGGCCCATCTTGCTGTGATGAGACGCCTGCTTGCCGAATTGGCAAGGCTTTTTCCAGATCGTCAGTGGCCATGCTGTACGTTGTTGAAGGCGAATTTGCGACAGTTGTGACGCCTCTGGCGAAGTGTGTTGATGCGTGAAAGGGAGGAAGAAAAGGCCTGCGCCAATGGAGCATGCAGTCGTGGATGTAATCGATCCGAGAGGTGTCAATTGAAGCTAGGGTTCGTCTGATGAGGAAAATATATATATACGTCAGAGCTGCTGCGTCGAGGTCTACCTTTGGGAAGGTGTGAGTCAAATGTGCAAGCTTTCAGTACGTACGTTTGGGTATTGCCAGCCCAGACCGCTTTGGCTTATACACTGTGCATGGTACTTCCATCACCAGCCTATAATGACGATAAAAGCGCCGATCGATGAGAGAAGTTTGTATGGCCTAAACGAGAGATTCGAGGGCATAATGTCTTCCATAGGCCTCCGTCCCTGTGCGGTCTAAAGTATAAAGGTATAGATTTGAAGATTTGATCATCTTCAGTAGGCAGTCACGGCTCCGTCGATTGGATTTGGGTTTGGTACGGTACAGTACGTACGGAGAACACCCACGTGTATCACGGTGTCAATGCTCTCTAATGTAGAGGGCGCAATCCACACTCAAAGTTGCATAGTTACGGTGAGCAGTTAAAGTACAGGTTTAAGGATTCAATTTAAAGAGTAAGCACATAGGATGCCATCTGTCCATGGCTCAGTTGGATCTGACGGGTCGATGATCATGGTAATTCTTGAAATCTTGCTACAAAACCGTTACGTTGGTCCCCAGATCCAGCAGGGAGAACCCTGTAGCTTGGCGGGAGACCCTTGGCCGTGGAAAGAAAACAACATCATAAGAGATGCTCCCAGATGTGCTAGAAAAGAAACCCAAAGCGAGATTCGCATTGGACAATAGCATTGAGAAGAAAATCCCCTTTGTTCCAGAAAGCTTGAAGAGTTCAAACTAAGCCCGTGCATGATATTGCTCCTTGATTTGAGGGGCGATCAAGGGTCCCACACCCCGCTCTACCCCTCCATCTGGAAATAAAGGGGTGGAAGCTTACTGGAACGAGAGCCGGTGTGACGGATTCAATGCCGACGGAAGGAACAGCTATCAGCGCAACCTACAAGTACCTTCGTATACCCAGCTCCTTCAGTTGATATTCAGGCTCACTCAAGTGGCTTTCTTCACCGCGCCGAACGTCCCCCTCTTCGTCTATTACACACATCCAAGAAAAGAAAAGGGGCAAACACAGTTCACAATGGACGCCATTGACCCAGCAACCGGCCTGCCTCTCCCGGCCGATGCGATCCAGCGCGTGCTGCATATCGCCCGCGCAGTCCATGTCTATCACATCCCGCCATTGACCTCCACAAAAGGCTATACAGCAGCCACATGGACGGAGGACCCCAAACGACACCTCGCCACCTGCCGCGCCAGGATCATTGAGACTGCCATCCCGGTTAACACTGGAGATGGACCGTCTGAAAAGCTCAAGGTGGACATCGTCCTCGAAGACTCGTCAACAGGCCAGCTCTTCGCTGCGAGCCCATATACTGCCCCATCGGTAGTCGAACCAGCCCTCGACAGCAGCCGGTTCTTTGCGCTCATAGTGCAAGACCCTGCCGGCCGGAAAGCCACGCTGGGAATTGGTTTCGAGGAACGCAGCGAGGCGTTTGATTTCAGTATTGCTCTCCAGGAGGCCCAAAAGGCATTGGGCATATCAGCTTCAGGAAGCAACACGCCATCAAAGGGAGCCGGGCAGCAACAAAAGTCTCCGGAACCAAAGAAGGACGAGTGGTTAAAACGGGACTACAGCCTCAAGGATGGCGAAACCATTACTGTTAACTTGAGCGGGACTTCTTTTGGGAGGAATAAAGGGGCAAGGGCGTCTCCTTCGTCTTCTTCACCACAAGAAGGGGCCGTTAGCTTGTCGTCGTTTGCGCTACCGCCTCCTCCTGGTCCTGGGGGTGGAAGTAGTGGTGGTTTCCTCCCGCCACCACCAAGTGCCAAGGAGTCTAGGTCACGAAAGAGGTTATCGGCTCAGCAGTTGGGATTTGATGATGGGCAGTTTGGAGAGTTTGCTTAAAGTTTCTTTCCTTGGTCATGTATCTTCTGGCGGTCATGTCCACGTACATACACTGTGTACAGGTGATTTCCTCATTCTTTATTTGCCCTAGCCTGTTCTTCTGGCTAACTATTATACCGGTCTGGCTTATTATAGAGCAATTAAGCAAGGAATACCAAGCGCAGATTGTTATATTCATGCGGATAAAGAAAACAATCACCCCTGGACTTCTCCAATTGTTTGACAAAGGCTACTATTATGCTCATATTACCAGGCGCCGTGAATGAGGTCGGGACACACTAACAACGGAAAGCTAAAGTCCTATCTACCAAGCGTTGAAAGTAAGGTTAGGTTCTAGGTTTTCGTTGTAGAAATTTTCCATGATAAATCGCTGACATCATGTTGAAGGTGCTAAACTGGCTAGAATTTCCGCGGTGTCCCTGCTCGTTCCAGGAGCGATGAACATGTGTCTGCTATATGCTTTCCGCTGTGAACTATGCGAGTCCTTTGCTCTACCGCTCGGAGGTGTCCCCGCCCGTTCCGGGAGCGTAGAAACTGTTTCTGTTATCTCAACCATCAACCTAGATCTCAGTGATAGAGTCCTGGCCAACAAATCTGCCTCTTTGTCGTCCCAGTACTGCTTGATGAACAGTTGGCGCGGGTGCTCGGCCACGGGGAGGCAGATATCGTCCTCGAACTGGCGAGCCTCGGCCGAATTTTCAAAGTGAAGAACGAGACCGCTGGGATATTTGCTGGCTAATATATCGGTGATAGATGGATTCAGGTGGAAGGCGACAATGTGTGGCCTTTGGCGGTCAGCTGGGAGCTCTTTGGCGCGAGTGATACTTTGCAGATAGCGCCGGGCCAGGGATCGTCCAGTTTCCGTGTCCGGGAACTCGATCTCAACTACCGCTGGGAATCGGGTGACCCGGATATAGACGTAAAGTCGAAGACCACTCGACATTTTGGAGGATATCTTGGCTGAAAGTAAGGAGATCCCGAACGGAACTGTGATGACAGGATTCGGGCTTGGCAGATTTGATGATGAGTTTTGTTTCGAAGGTAAATTCGTGGTTTAAACTTTCTTTGCCATGGTATGCCTTTTGGTGAATTGCTTCTCTGTACTCAACTTTCCTGCCATCACAACACTGCCCGGTACAGCCACACATTTATATGTACGAACCCCTCCGGGCCATGTGCCCATTGGGCCAAACTTCGCGGCCACACCCATAGAACTACCTTAGGCGCCCGCCCCCGTTTCCTACATGAGGCAGTATCTTGACGTGTGGGCCACATCCAATTCAGCTGAGGCCTGTATTCAGCGAACATTGGTCATTTCTGCAGTGAAAGAGCATGGTTACACCCGCATCTTGCATTTCAGCGCTTTTATTTACTTTCATTTAACGTCTCTCCCAGTCTCAATCTGTCAACGAATGTGGCGTTATTCAAAATAGTGTTTGATATCAGAAGAGCACACTGGCTGCTCTTGTCCCGGTACTATGGGCTCACCTCAGCCACTAAAAGCAAAAGTGGCCAATGGCCCAGAGGATGCCAAAACATATCGAGGTAATTTACGCCCCCTCTGAACTTTTCACTCTCCCGCAAAATCTAACTCAATAGCAGGTACAACTATTGGAGATTATCATGTCTCCCCAGTCCCGCGGGAGCAGTCACGGCCTCGGTCACGGTCTCCAAATTCATTCCGGAGCCAACGTGGTCGAGGTAGGAGTCGCAGTCGCAGTCGCAGCCTGGGCCGGGATAGATCTCGGAGCCCAGGACCTAGTTTAGAGGGCAGCTTCAGGTCTCGCCGGAGGAGCCGAAGCCGAGATCCGGCCGCCAACGAGATCGATCGACGCCAAAGCCCAAGTGATTTTCGATCTCGACCTCCCAGCCTGGACATCCAAGCAGTTCAGCGCAAGGTGACATTCACTGAAGCTCCAAGACCCGGACCAAAGGATGACCGGGTTCCGGGATCATCAAAGGACAGAATCCATCTGGATCGTGAAGCACCCGGTGATTTTGTAATACGACATCATCGGGATAGTCTTGTTGTGCGCCTGGAAGACTACGAGCCCGGGAAGCTCCAGTCTACAGTGGCTGGTATGAAAACGAAACTTTCCAATTTGAGGCCCGGCAAGAGCCCAAGTGACGATGACAAGGACGACGAGGAGGCGCAACGAAAAAAGAATGCCGCCGCAGCATCCGGTGACGGCAAGCGTTTTCGCATCAGCTTTGCTGAGGTACAGCGGATGAAGATTCGCAAGCTTCAATGCCAGCTTGTCAGACACGTTGTCAAGATGCGCCTCGATGGCCACGAGTCACCCGGGTGGGAGGATACACTTGAGAAGTACAGTATGCCATATACCTCTTTTCTCTCCATCTCCACGTGGACCTCTTCATCCCTAGCAGCAAAAGATTAGGACAACTCACTGACTGACCAATCGCTCGCAGTCAAAGCACTGCAAGACCACGTCTACATGGAAAAGCGCAGCAAATCGATTCGAGACCCATTTCTGGCCACAGGAGAGTACGCCGTCGACAACTACGTGCTCAACTGCAACATTGACAATATCCTAGCCGACGACCCAAGCATAAAGCTGGCCAGCTCGCTTCGTCCCTGGGAACCTCACCAGACCAGAGATCCCTTGCACAACTTTGAACCCATCTGCGGTACCCGAAGCGGCAACATTGCCCGCACCTGGTATCATGGCTTCAAGAATCGTGTTGTCCTCGCGGCGCTCGGCGGTGCTTTCCTCATCGGCCCGATGTGGCTGATGGTATTAAAGGCAGGGGACCTAACCGGCCTCATAGCCACCACCGGCTTCGTCGCCGCGTTCGGAATCACCATAGCTTATTTTCTTGAGGAAGGAAAAGATGTACTGGCCAGCACGGCGGCGTACGCGGCCGTGTTGGTTGTCTTTGTGGGCACGAGTACTTCTTCGCAGGCAGATGGCTCTGGGTAGTCTCCCGCGAACTCCACCAAGAAAAGCGATGAAGGAAAAGAAATGGCAAAAAACACATACAACACCAGGGATTCGCTGGTGGTCACCCACCCAACTACTATTGAAACTGGTTAAGGGGGCAGGGGGGTTGGAATCTAGTGTAGATTAGGAAAGAAGAAAAACATGCTATTACAAAGAAGACCTAGTTCGTACTGCCGGGCCGTGCCGCGCCTGTGATAGCTGCATAGATCAATTTGTGTCTCAGCTGCCTAGTCTCAGACCCTCAGCCCAGATTTTCCCCAACAAAGCTTACCGCCACAGCTATAGATGCTAGAAGCTCGTACAACTACAGTACAATCTACGTCGACCCCCTTAGTATGACTGCCTTCTCCGCCTCTTTGATGGTGATTTCCAGTCCCTTGAGCCCGATTGAACAGGTTCCTTCAAAGTTAGAGGGCTTTGCTTGGAGGGCCTTGCCCGTTCTGAGACTAGAGCCATCGAAGCAACCCTCTGGGACGTCGGACGGTGCTTCATGGCAGTCGGCACGGAAGCTGTGACGGCGGGAATAACGCCTGTTTTTGTTCCCATGCCGACTTTCCGTTTCGGGGTCTTGGTGTGCACGGATAGACAAGCCAATCGTACACACAGGCAAGGCTTTCACGACAGTCACGGCAGCCTCACAACGATGAGTAGACTCGGATGGGGTGGCAAATGAGTGATGAATCTGGACGCAGCTTTGCTCGAGGCGGCTTGATTAACACACAACTTCACCGTCGAACTTCACAAGTGGTCCAATAGTTTCATGCAATACTATGCACATGAAGATTATCCTTGTTTGTTTTGCCAGTGCGCCAAGCATTCTCCAGATATGGAGCAATTACCAGTCCCTCGTGCGCCCTTCTTTAGTTGATAGGCTTCTATTCTGATCTTCTATCCTCCTCTCCCCGTTTGATACTCCCAGTAGTTTCGTTGAATTCTACCACTTGCTATCTTACTAGTACCCCTTGCGGCTCGTGGACGACATCTCACGAACCTCGCATTCTATCTCCATTCCACCATGGTATAGATATTCTGTCCGCTCGATAACCATTACCACGTCGATCAACAACCAATGCATTCCCAAGACAATATTTCAAGCTATACCGTTCCCAAGACCGGCCTGGGACATGTTGCTGACATCACTTGGCTTTCCGGGGCCAGTCGCGAAGGAAGGAGCGGACGGCCCAGCGAAGACAAGAGTTTCCAAGCAGAGAAGTTTGGGGACGTAGAATTGCTTTCCCAGTGGTTTCCGAAAATCAAGGAAGACGGGGCAACGGGCTGGCGAAAATGGCGGTCGAGGCGAAGCCGTGCTCTCCTCCTACAGCTGGGACTCATCTTCCTCATACTCATCGCCAACGTCGCACTCACCGGCGTTGCCGTCAAGTGGTACGGGAGCGAGAATGGGGTGGGCTTGATCTACCAAGGTGACTGCGACACGGTCGAGACGTGGAACAGGTGGATCCATCTGCTCATCAACCTCCTCAGCACTGGCATGCTCGGCGCCTCCAACTATTGCATGCAGCTGCAGGCCGCGCCGACGCGAGCAAAAGTCGACGAGGCTCATAGAGCGGGAAAGTCCCTCGACATTGGCGTGCCCAGTCTGCGGAACTTCGGTCACACCAGTTGGTGGAGACGCTTTACTTGGTTTCTTCTTGCCATCTCCTCTCTCCCCATCCATTTGATGTGAGCCATGTGTTGCACCTCCTCCATGCGACGGATTTGCTGACTTTTACTCCAGCTATAACTCAGCTGTCTTTCAGTCTTTGTCATCAAACAACTATACCATCGCTGTCGTCAAGGATTCTTTTGTAAACGGCGCGAACTGAAACCTGTCGACAGCGGAAGCTAACCGAGCCGCTGACCCGGGATGGAATGAACGGCGGGTGAATCCCACATCGTTCAACTACAGCGACATCATCCAGGGGATGCAAGCCGAAGCACAGGCTGGCCGTTACCAAGAGAGGAACCTATCCTCGTGCTTTGACCTGTACGATGATTACTTTCAGCCTCAGGGCAACGGCATCATCTTCGTCAAGAACGCGTCGGTTCAGTCTCCCCCGAACGACAGTCTATTGATGTATGTCTCCATCGTTCCGCGCCTCGACAACTGGCCCAAGAACATGTGGGCGCTGGGGAAGGGCGACGGTGGGTTTAACGCCGTCTCGCCGCAACACCGTTACCAAGTCACCACATGGTATCTTGGCCCAAAACGATACGAAGTATCTCATTGTCTCGTTCAGCCACCAGAGCAGATTGCATCCCGGTGCAGATTCGAATACTCCAAGGGCATTATGATCACAATCTGTGTAGTGAACGTCGTCAAGGCAGTCATCGTGTTATTCATTTGGGGTCTCCGGAAATGGCGACATGATGGTCCGAACAGGGAACCTGCGCAGAGGGCAGAGGGCTTGGAGAACGAGGTGCTCTACACGCTCGGCGACGCCATCGCTTCATTTATGCGTGTTCCCGATCCCACGACAATAGACATGGGCCTCGCGGGCCGGGATGACTTTGTGAAGAAGAGGACATGGAAGAGCAAGTTGATGAACAAGTCGCCGGCTCTTCCGTCAGAGCCTCGCCAGTGGAAATATGAAACCAGACACTGGCGGGAGGCCGCGAGCCCAAGACGATGGTTCACGTTTGTCTTAGCGTAAGAGACCCGCCGCCCCTTTCATATTCACCAAAGCAATGAAGACATCTACTATTTTACTGACTGCTAGTTCCCTTTCAAAAATAAAGCTGGTTTGTCGTCATGGCAGCCGCAACTGGGCTATTGTTTGCAGGACTTAAACCCCTGCAACTCCGGAGACTTCCAACAACTATAAGAGACCTCTGGGACCTCGGATTCGGCGCTCTGACGCCCTACACGTACATCGTCCTCAATCTGCCCCGCCACGACCCGGACGGTCTCATCAGGAACATCCTGATCGCCAACCTACCCCAGCTGATCCTCTCCATCATCTACATCTTGTACAACGGCCTGCTATCCACCTTCCTCGTGCAGCGCGAGTTCAGCCGCATGTACAAGGAGGAGAATATGAAAGCCTTGCGGGTGTCGGAGCCCGACGGGATCCAGCGCTCGAGCTATTTCATCTCGCTCCCACTGCGCTACGGCATCCCGCTCTACGCGAGCTCGGGAATTATGCATTGGCTGATCTCGCAGAGTTTGTTCTTGGCCAGGATATCAGCCTTGACCCCCAGTGGCGAGCTCGACAAGGCCAATTCCTTCTCGACCTGTGGGTTTAGTCCTATTGCCATCGTTATAGGTAAGTCAACACATGTCTCGCTTACTTTCTTTTTCTTTTCATTCGGTTGTGATGTAATTTATCAGTATAGCTAGCTAATGGAAGAGGTGTCTGAATTACAGCATTGTCATTCGGAGGCCTCCTGATGCTTGTGATTGTCCTCATTGGATTTCGAAGTTATGCCGGGACTATGAGATTAGTCTCGACGAATAGCAGGGCCATCAGTGCGGCATGTCATGTGTTGCCTAGTGACAGAAAAGATGGCTATCTTCTCCCGGTGCGCTGGGGGGTCGTGGAGATGCGCGACGGAGTAGGGAAATGTGCTTTTAGCACATCACCTGATATCAAGCTCCCTGTGGATAAGGAGGGATTAAGATATAGATAGCGAGTAGTCCATATTACGAACGGGGATCCTTGAATAAGAGAGCCGAAGCTGCAGTAATAGAAAATCTTTTATGGTAACAGTTAATTGTCCCTTATATCCTACCATTGGTGCCTCCCTTATCTCAGAGTAAAAGGTGTAGGTGGCCAAGCATCAACGCCCTCTAGAAGACTGAGTGAGCATCCCGAACATAGTGAGAGAAAAGCACAACTCTATAAGAAGTGAATAAGACCTATTGAGCTATCCAAACACTCCTTTAAGGGCCAAATAAAGAGCAGCCTCCGTGTTGTTTACTATAAGCGCGTCAACATTGCAGATAGAAAAAAAGGGGGTGCCAAGCCTTAACATCCCCCTTTTCCCAGCAAAAGAAATGGATCACGAAGAAAAAAGACATACAACACCAGGGATTCGCTGGTGGTCACCCACCCAACTACTAGTCTGGCGGTCAGACATGTTATAAGTGTGGATAAGAGGGTTCAAAACAGGATGTGTT